>JAWQFJ010000555.1:0-76329 GCA_034096865.1 Theodoxus fluviatilis
ACCTAATACGTCCCAATCCTCAGAAGGCCACCACATTTCCTGCCTGCATGTGAATGCAATCTCAATTTATTGAACTGAAGACATGCAGTGCCATCCCATTCCAAAAGCACAGCTCCTCCGTTTAATCACCTCTCCAGCTTCGCCTCAATGTGTAGCATGAAAAAGACTCAGGGAGTTCCAATGAGGAGCATCTACGCCCTAAAGAATATTGGCAAAGATAAGCCCAATTTGCATAGAGAGCGTGGCCAGTGAGCACTGGGATCTGGGAAGGTGGGAGGGATGGAGATGGGATGTGTGAGATTGGGAGGGGAGTGAGATAGAATGGACACATGGAGGAGTTATGCATGGAGTGGGGGGGTAGTTGGGAGTGGGGTTGGGGGACCCTGGGGAGGGGGGAGAGATGCCTGGGGAGAGGTAGCGAGACAGAGGAGAGAGGAGGGAATCGATGAGAGAGGATTTGAGAATTGAGAGAGAGAGGGAGAGTCGGCAGAGAAGGAGAGAGAGGGAAGAAGAGAGAGAGGAGAGAGGAGAAGAGAACGAACGACATGAGTTATTCCGCAGGCCGGCCGGCCTGTCTGCAATGTTACATGCATTAAAATCTGGCACAATAATAAAACAATTATGGGGTGGGGGGGGTTAGCGGGTAGGGGGGTTGTGGGGGGGGGGAAGAGGAGTGGGGGGTTGTTTGTACGGATCGGTCCTTAGGGGGCGGTGCAAGAATGGGACCAGTCTTGTCTCGAACGCGCGAAAGCGATTTTTCATGTCAACCGATATGCAACGCGAGTCTCAACGCACAAGCTTTATTACCGTCTTTCGTTTGCTCTCAGCTTACGCTGGCTCCGTGTCAGTATCGGTCGGTCCCCCATTCTCGACAGCCACTGTCGCGATGATCGTAGCCAGCTGGGAGGACCATGTATGGTGGACGGGGACGTGTGGAGGGACTTGCTATGGGCCCTCCAGAAGGTGGCAAAGCCTGTTCTTCCAATATGTACAGCACGGGGCAAGATGGGACACTGGCATGAGGCATCAGCGTTGACTGTGACATTTCACTGCCGTCGTGCATCCCCTGTGCCTGTCTCTGATGGTGATCTCGGTGATAGCCTTCACGTGCAGGATCCTGCGCGGTGGCTCTGGATTTGTCTCAAATGACGCTGAAGTAGTAACTCCCTCACCGACGGTGGATGGTCTTCATCGGAGAGAGAGAGAGAGAGAGAGAGATGAGAGAGAGAGGGAGCGAGATGATGAGCTAGGAGAGAGAGACCGAGGAGACAGGAGAGAGAGAGAGAGACACAGGAGAGAGAGATTCGAGAGAGAGAGCAGAGAGAGAGCGAGAGAGAGAAGAAGAGACGAGAGACAGAGTACAGAGACAGAGGAGATGGAGTGAGAGAGCGAGAGAGAGAGAGAGAGTGGGGGGGGAGAGAGAGAGTGGGGGAGAGAGAGAGAGAGGATGGGTGGAGAGAGAGAGAGGTTGGGAGGAGAGAGAGGGAGAGAGAGAGTGAGAAAAGAGAGAGAAGAGAATAGAGAGAGAGATGAAGAAGAGATAGAGAGACGAGAGAGGAGAGAGAGAGAGAGAGAGAGAGAGAGAGAGAGAGAGGTGGGGGGAGGGAGGGGGGCTTTGGGGCAAGAAGGTGGAAAAGTTTCAATTTGATATAGTGAAAATCTAGCAACCATCAGTCAGGAACACCTTGCTGGAGAAGGAGCTCATCATCCATGTATATGACTGGAAAACACTGTCTTCCACTCTACGCTGTGACCAGTAGGTCAGGGGATGATTCCAACCCAGGTCTGTGAAGACAACAACACACACAGGATCGAACAGTTGCATATCAGCACCATCTCCACAAGCTGCAAAGACCTTCTGGCTCATTGCTGGTTCTCAGCAGCATCAAGGCTGATGGCACTGCGGTCTACCGTTACCACCCCTATGGCTGTAGGCAGTTTTAATCCAGGGTGAGAGGGGGTTGGGGTGGGCAAGATTAAGAGATCTCAAGCACTTTGCCCGTGAAGAGCACCGATCTGAACCCAGAAAGAACAAGCATTGAAACTGTCACCAGAAGCGGAAGCAAGGTGATGCCATACACACTGGAATATATCCATCCTATCAAGTCATTGGGATCAGGGAAACAGATGCCTCTGTACTAGAAGAAGAAAAAGATAAAGAAACTGTCATAAACCTTCCACAACATAAAGGAAGCATATTTTTGCACCTTTTATTTTTTCAATCACACATTCATCTATTAATTTGTTATCTCTCATTCCTATCAATGGCTCAATTGATTTCAAGGCTGCTCCTTCAGTCCTGGTCAAGAGTACAGAGTTGGGCACTAAGCTGTGACATGAGTCATGTCTCGTAACCTTTTGAAAAAGTTACACATTTCCCATTTAAACACACCTGTTGCATCCAGAGACATATTTACACGGCCTAATCCAACCAATGTACATCAGAAAAGCAGAAAAAAAAAAAAATTGAATTAACTCTTTGTACACCTAAAAATAGACGACTAGGTCATTGGATGTTCATAACATAACACCGTGACACACTTATTTTTTAAGTACAAGTGACCAATTTCTAATTTAGAATCAGGAACAATGTTTCAGTGGGTGCATAGGGAAGACAGCTACAATTGCAACCCTTGCCAGGCATACTAAATCTGTATACATTAGCCTTGAATGAAATAGTAAGCAGTTGTTCATAACATTACACAATGTTGTTCATAACTTAACACAAAATCAATGAAATAATTGTAATGATTCTGGGTTATCATTTTTGTTTTTCAGTTAGTCTCTTATGAAGAACAATGTCCCAAGTTCAAAGAAGGCAGAAAACATGCATTGAAATTGCTTTCCGTGTGTGTGAAATTTTGTGCGAAAAAGAACACTTCTGAAAAGTGTCACACTCTTTCCGGTTCCCAACACACGATCTTTCACACAAAAACACAAATAACTCAACATGTAGCATTTTTTTAATGACAAAAACTTTTATTGACAGAAACATTAATCTATTCTGAATACAGCAAAACAAGTTGGAAGACTGCGGGATTTCAAGTTTGATTTTGAGAGGCAAAACTTCCCAGGCAGGTAGCAGAATTTGCCCTATGCTCACCTCTGTACTCTTGACCTCCTAAGAACTGATACATGACTTCAGCCATCTGCAATAAAGACTACAGTTGAAAATGCCATCATCATCATCAACATCATCATCATCATCATCATCATCATCATCATCATCATCATCATCAAATCATAGTATTTTAAAAAAAATTGTCATTACTGTTTGAGGGTTTTTTTTATCAGGCCTCCATCATTAGCAAAATGGTAGCACCGGTCTGATTTTTAAAGGATTCTACAGGTGAAGTATACTAGAATGACAGTATGAGGGATCTAAATATGAGAGAGAGAGAGAGAGAGAGAGAGAGAGAGAGAGAGAGAGAGAGAGAGAGAGAGAGAGAGAGAGAGAAAGAGGCCTCTACCATGTAAGAAAAATTTGCATCATTAAGATAAAATGAAGTAGGTTAAACTTTTAAAATATGAAATTTTACTAAATGAAGGTGGATTCAAATTAGTAAGCACAACCCTACCCACATCTTGCAATAATATCCGTGTTTAACAGAAACTGAACAATGGTATTTGTCAAGAATGCATCAAACTAAGATTTTAAAACAAAGTCTATCAATCAATCTCTTTTCTGATGATCTTGTGGAATTATTATATAAGTTCCCATAGCATATTCAGCCACCTTTTCACTCAGGTGCTCATACATATCTGTATCAAACAATTTTTATTTCCTCAATGGAGCCAGTACTCCTGAAATCAGTGGAACATTTTACATCTGAAACTCATAAATGGATCATTAAAATTTCATTTCATGCAAAAATGACTTAATCTTCTTCTTCTTGTCGATCTCTAGATGATTGCGCCAGTCGCCCGCACAAATGCAGCTGTTCTCCGCAGCTCCTCCAGGTTGCCATAGCGTTTGCTCCTCACTGGTGTTGGGTCTCCAGGCCATGTAGCTCTTCTGAGGGCATCATGGTGGGGGCAGTCTTGGAGAAGATGTTCACCGGTCATCGAGGCAGTCGCAAGAACATCTGTCTTATACATCTGTATAAATTCATTCTGTTTACAAACAATCACATTAGTGCCACAATACATCCTAGGAAGATGCATTCAGACTGAGTTTGATTTGTCCTCAGGGTTTCAGTTCTGCTATCTTGTCCAAGACCAGTTTGGCAGACATCACATCCTCTATGGCCAGACCTGAAGCAGTAATGAAAACACATTAAAGACAGAAAGAAAGGGAAGAATTATAGGGAAGAACAAGAATGGAAAGAAAGGTCACAAGGAAGGAAGGAAGGAATATATATATATATATATATATATATATATATATATATGGATATATAAATGAATAGATTCTTTTCGGGGAGAGAGAGAGAGAGAGAGAGAGAGAGAGAGAGAGAGAGAGAGAGAGAGGAGGAGGAGAGAGAGAGAGAGAGGAGAGAGGGAGAGGGAGAGGAGAGAGAGAGAGAGAGAGAGAGAGAGAGAGAAGAGAGAGAGAGAGAGAGAGAGAGAGAGAGAGAGAGAGAGAGAGAGAGAGAGAGAGAGAGCTAACGAGTGACTGTATTTTCACAAACATAGCCATTTTATTCTAGCAAGTCATTTCACAGTTTTCAGTCTTTCCTCACAAGGATTTTCTTGCTCCTTGTAGCATATCTTCAACTCAGTTTCTAGGCGAGTCCCAAATAATAGCTTACAGCTTATGACCCACTGAAGAGAGGGCCACAGAGAGAGGGACATGTGTGTGTGTGTGTGTGTGTGTGTGTGTGTGTGTGTGTGTGTGTGTGTGTGTGTGTAGAGAGAGAGAGAGAGAGAGAGAGAGAGAGAGAGAGAGAGAGAGAGAGAGAGAATTGTGACACCACTAAATTACATTACATCTGGGTCGAGGACCAAGTGCCTCTGAGCATGTAAAATAAAATTAAAAATTCATCGAATTCAACACATACTTGACACATTTTCGCATGGAATTTATTATCTAAAACAGCTGCTGCCATATTACCAATGAAAAGTTATCCATTTACTATAATACATCAAACATATGCAAGGAATCTAGAGATTAGTTCCCTTGATAATATGGCACATCAATTTTCATCGCGCCAAAAACACCACATCTATTAGTGTTGCATGACAGGCATCACTGTAGATAACATCTGTTGTAGAAACAGATCCTGGCCCATTCTTTAACAAGAGGACATTTACTCTGGCTGATATGTAGCCATGAGACATATACTCACCAAGAGATTTGAAGAC
Source organism: Theodoxus fluviatilis (assembly GCA_034096865.1). Classification (NCBI taxonomy): domain Eukaryota; kingdom Metazoa; phylum Mollusca; class Gastropoda; order Cycloneritida; family Neritidae; genus Theodoxus; species Theodoxus fluviatilis. The sequence continues at coordinate 5,305 of JAWQFJ010000555.1, forward strand.
TGTGATATCATCCCTGGAAGCCTGTTTGGTTCCATTGATCACTTCTCCTAGTTCTGCATGGATGTCAGCCTGGAGAGACAAGGGACAGCGTGCACCATGAGAAGCATGCACATTCTCTCAACATCACTCATGACACGTAGTCCACACTGATGCAAACTGTGGTGTTTTTAGAAGCTGCAATGCTGGGCCTGTTCAAGAGGCCTACCGGTATGTACCGGTACGTACCAGTAGCCGTACCAAGTCGTTCAAGAGGCTACCGGTATCAACGACTTGAACGACTTGGTACGGCTACTGGTACGTACCGGTATGTACCGCGCCGGAGAGCCGTTGCGCCTGTATAGCCAAAATGGCTGCCATCGGGGAAAGGAAGAAAGTCACCATCACAAATATGCGCTGTGGCACGCATTTCGACCTGTGATTATTACCCAGCCTATGCGAGACGTTACAAGAAGTGAGGCTGATATTGTACTTTTCTTTTTTTAAGAATAACTGCTCTGAAATAATTACCGGGAAAGATGTGAGCAAGCATTTCTACAACAGATGGACAAACAATTTCAAGGGAAGCAACTCTTATATCTTACATTTGCCCTTTGTTTGTGGTGTAACCTCCCTTGAAGTGAGCATTGAAATATTATTGCTTACACCAAGTCAGCACTGTCGTTTTGACATAAATTTCTATTCGAGCGATGCCGAGCCTTCATGCACAGCTACAGCTTAATGTATTTCATCAGCTTCCACAAGGAACGAGCAGTCTGCAGCTGCTGGTTTACTCATTTGGTTAAGAAGCGCAATCCGTGACGATGAGAAGGCATCTCGGAAGCCATCTTGGCTACCGTTTGATCATAACGAGTCGTTCAAGAGTGCACAGTGGTTGCTCGGCTACTGGTCGGCTACCGGTAGGTCGTCTTGAACGCATGGAAGATGATGGCAGAGGTTCCCCCATCAAATTTCCTTTGTTCAAAGATTAAAGAGATTAATAAATATTTACAATCAAAGAGAGGGTTGTTGTTGTTGTTGTTATTGATAAAGATGATACACACACATACACACTAACACAAACACACACAAACACACACATACATGCACACACACAAACACACAAACACACACACACACACACACAATTTGGGTGTGAATTACACACATTATGCGTGCAATAAACTGCGATAGTATTGAATAACCATATTACATCCACACCTGGGTAGAAGACCCGACACTTCTGCTACTGCTAGTCACTATAACTCATCTACATAAAAGTCAGCATCAAGCAATTTCAGCTGCATCTTTCTCGGTGATAAGTACTGACAAGTGCTCATGTGAACATGTTGTGACTATCTGCTGATCAGGCACAAACTTTCAAATAACAAAGTACAAGTAAGGGTCAAATCATCTAACAAAAGCAATCATACCCAAACTGCTTAGTTGGTGAATAAGAGTTCATAACAAACACTACTTCTGTGTAAATTAGAAGGTGCCTACTCCAGATGCCTAGTTCAGGTTGCAAAAGGATTAAACACAATTTGCTCACAAAACCCAGATATCGATGACTTACACTTAAGACATCATTTGACATTCCAAGAGAGCAATGGTCTTTGCATTAACTGATCATTCCAAGCGCTCCAAACAGAACCAGAGGCTTGTTCAGGAGTACGAAGCACTGCATGAGCGCTTCATGGTGGCAATTGAGCGTTCTTTGCCTCTCCTGAACACCTACAGATTTAGTGCAGCGCATCACTTGTTAAAGGGGAGTTAAATCTTCTGCGCCCTATGTTGTGTTGATAGACGCTGAGAAAGTGTTTTCTTTGCCACAGACATCGTTTATACACATTTAAATGTATTCTGCATGAATAAAGTCCAATAGTGTGTCATCCTTACTTGCCATTACTCACGCATACAGAGCGCTTGGGGCAAATAAAGCCCGTTCCAGTCCCAAAATGATGTTTCTGAGGGTTATTTTACGCATCGACGGCCAGTGCGGGATCGAAGACGCCATTTTTTAAATCGTCTGAATCACCTAGGATCGGTGATGAACAGCGCTGCTCAGCGCTGAGTGAATCACGCCCCAAAATTGCTGTTCAGGAGTGAATCACATGCAGCGCTTCGCAGCGCTGCGCCTCCTGAACAAGCCTATGATGCAGATGTAAGGGACAGCAACAATTAAATCATTTACTCCTTATAAAATAAAATGTCTTTTGACAACTTGAAAAAAACTAAGCCATATTCCCAGAGAGGAAGAATTTGGAGACTCATACCTTGGCAAGAATAATGTCCCCCGACTCCTTCATGGCAGCATCCCTGCTGTCAACATAGACTGTCGCCTTTTGCATGAGCTCTGGATCGATCTCGTGCCAGTCAGGGCGGCATGCTCCCACAGCTTCAAGAGACAGGATTATTCCAGATTTAAGGGGGGACATGGGCAAGAGAGAAGACATTTTCACTGCACGGAGTTTTCAAACTTTTATGCATGGCCAATCAAAGATATGCATGGCAATTCAAAAATACATTTATACATGAAAATAAGTAAAATTCACTTTTGCTTCAATGGGAAAAACAGGTTATCTGTTGATTATTCAAAATGGCCAGCATAACATTTCCTTCTTTTTTTTTACAGTTCAAAAACTATATACAACAAAATCACTATATTTGTTTCCTAGATTTGTAATTTTAATATATAAAACTCATTTTAGGAACATTCCAGATACTTTTGCCTAATTTTATGTACTATGATTAATGTAGAAAAAAAAAATCTTTTAGAACTTTGTGTATGTGTAGCTGCAGAACTTGGGGCTAATATCACAAACCCATGTAAAAATGCATTGCTATATGCATAAAGAACACACCCTGAAAATTACAGATCTGTACGATGCTCAGAATATTTTCTGCCTCATTTCAAGTTCACACAAATTAGTTTTAAGAAAACTTGAAAAAAAAGAGACTGGGGAAAACTTGCTTTTTCCATCTTCTATGCATTTTCAACAATGCCAACCAAAATTCTTAGAGGGATAAGGTTCTTCATTTGCATTTTTACATGTTTTCTATGATGTTTTAAGTAGAGAGACTATATTGGAATTACACTGAAAAGGGTTGAAATCCTCAGAAATACTCATGTCAAATTCAGCAGAAATTGACATTTTGACCATTTTCATACCCATGTCTGACCTTTAACCCTTTTGCCCCTGCAGTGCCTCTCGCTGTCTCATTTTCCCACTCTTTTTTTTCTGATGTCTGCTATAAAGTTCTAAAGCAAGCACCCTAAGCACTGGAAACACTGAGAAAGTGAGATCAGTCCAGCTTTTCAGTGCCCCGTATTCCAATCCACACACACTCTTGACACAGATGCCATCCCAGCAGTCACCATCCCAGCAGTCACCATCCCAGCAGTCACCATCCCAGCAGTCACCATCCCAGCAGTCACCATCCCAGCAGTTACCATCCCAGCAGTCACCATCCCAGCAGTCACCATCCTCTTACCATTGACATGGGCTCCAGGCTTGACCCAAGCCAGCTCCAAGACAGGGGTGGGGGAGGCAGTCACCGTGACAATGACGTCTGCATCCCTGACTGCCTCCTGTACAGAGGGGCAGGCCTTGGCATTGATCTCCTCTGCCAGACTCTCTGCCCTGGCAACCGTGCGCCCCCACACCCGCACCTGTTGGATTTGATGTATGAAATGGCAAGCATACAGAGCACAGGAACAAATGAATGGAGAAGCAGAGAAGGGGCACAATGAATGGTCATCTGAATGAAAAACCAATGGAATTGATGAATGCATCAAAGGAAGGAAGGAAGGAAGGAAGGAAGGAAGAAGAAATGCCTAGTACAGGGATGAAAAGTGGGTAACCAAAAAAAGCCTTAACTTTTTTCGGGTATGCAATATTAGCTCTGTCAAGATCGAGACACACTCGGGAAGACAAAGTGATCTTTTCCTACTTATAGGGAAACAACGGCGCATCGCTTACAAAATCTGTGAAAGACAAGACTGGTTTTGGAGCAGAAAGTTTTTTGTTTCTACAATGGTGACCTCCTGCTGTGTGAAGAACTGCCACAATCAGCATGACAGAGAGAATGATCGACGTTTTTTTGTCATACTGCGTGTTGCAACGCGAAAAGGGAAGGAAATGCTGGATCTCACAACTCAGAGGCGCCGTGAGTGGATTGCTCAACTGAACCTGAAGTCACTCACTTTTGACGCTAAGGCAGATCGATATGTTTGTTTGGATCACTTTGTAAAAGGTGAGAATTTGTTATGTTTTGCATTTTGTAACTTAACAAATACTAGAAAAGATGGAAAGAGAGTATGCAGGACAGATTACAGGGGAGAAAGAAAGGCCAAGATGTCGCAGAGACTACCAACAGTGTTTTGTTCTGTTACCTGATATGACTTTTTGATACTACAAAACAGCAATATCAATTGCAGCGATATTCAATGTTTGTTCAATCTGATTGGACGATACAAATCTGGGTCAACATTTTGTGAATAGGCCTTGTTCGCAGCGACAACTTACAAGTGACCGTGAAATAGGACGGTAAAATCTCATCATACACCGTCTTGCTGACTAGGGGATCCTAGTCGACCCCTACTAGGGACATCCTAGAACCATGGAAAGTTCGTGACTTTGTGTGTGTGTGCATGTGCCACTGAGCAGCCTTTGGGCTGGAAGTGCGCGCAATATAAGTACATTATACATACATTAGACAGACAGACAGACAGACAGGCAGACAGACAGACAGACAGACAGACAGACAGACAGACAGACAGACAGACAGAAACAGAGATTAAAGTACATTTCTCCTTCAGAACTTTGAAAATAAACTAGAACATAAAGGATATTGTTTTTAAAATCCAAAATATGAGGGAGTTTTCTATGTGATCTAAGCCAAGGACAATACCTCTTTGAAGGAGAAAAGAGAAGACAAGGCTCTGTGGTGAGAGCGAGCCTGCACACCTGTTCCCAGAATGGCCAAAACTTCAGGACTCTCACTGGCCAAGAACTGTAACAGATATATAGAATGTTTCATCAGTGTATTGCTTTATACTGGACAAGTTGGAAAGATAGCTGCAACACTCCTTCCATCATAAACAGTATGTGCATGTGCTCTTTCTCTCTCTCTCTCTCTTTCTCTCTCTCTCTCTCTCTCTCTCTCTCTCTCTCTCTCTGTGTGTGTGTTTATTGGGGGGTGGGGGAGTGGGAGTGGGGGGAGTGGGAGTGGGGGGAGTGTGTTTGAGTCTAGCAAATAAGCACACAAGCATGAAAGCATTTCAGATGGAAAATATATAGTTAAATACATTCTAAGTACAATGGTCTGAAGCACAGTTCACATTCATCGCAACAGGATACAAATATGTTGTCTAGCATTTTAAGTATCTTAGTAGCTTTTCATCAAAACAGCAGGAACAAATTTGATTGGGGAAAGAAAAAAATGGTTGTGGTTACAGGGACATAGCCAGAAAATGGGGTCAGTAGGTCGGCCTGAACTTCTTTTTTTTATAGAAGAGACCAGATAATGCAGATTAAACATAAATCACAAATTCCCTGTTGCTGACAAAATGGATTTTTTTCAACTTAAATAGTGGATACCCAGATTGCTCATAAGGCATTGAAGATGGGACAACACACAATTCATTGATTACCATCTATTTCTTCCTCTGGTTTTTTTGTGTTTTTTAGTTGTTGCAATATTGAATAAAATGTTTAGGGTCAGCAGAAAAACATAGGGTCAGTTGGGTCACCATAACCACAACTATTTCTTCCTTTGGCCTTGATATATTTACAAACACTTCACATCATTTCAAAACCAAGCTATGTTTATTATCACATATACATAGTGCTGAGACTCATATACCTGGTCACAACCAAAGTATCACCTAAAGCTTGGTACCACAGACTCCAACAGTCAGGCTGTGAAGCCATGGCCCACACAGTACCTTGGTTGCTACAGCAGACACTGCAGCAGTTCTCATGGCTGTGATGAGCTCCCCATCCAAAATCTGCAACCCATGGCAACAACTGCTGAGCTTCCCACTGCATTCCCAACCTACGTTAAAAACTATTTTGGAAAATTTCAGCACAAAAGAATATAAAACACAAGAAGAGGAGCAACAAGATTCACATCATAGGAACTCACATTGCACAAGGCAAGCATGAGAAGTGGGAGAAGCAAGTAGAAGATCTGGAGGAATATCAGAAGCAAGGAAAACCAAAGAGGAGTTACACTTATAGCAAACAAAGAGGAGCAGAAGTGGCAGGATACACAAAGAAAGCAGATTTACTTTTGTCATTTAAAAACACTTGCCATTTGTCTGAACCATATACACACGTAAAAATATTTTTCATCAAATGTTAATGATGGTAAATGTGACCATGTATGAGAAACAAGGCTAGAGTCAGCAAAGCAGTTTTTGAGCAAAAACTGAGAAAAGTCATCGGCACAGTGCATTATGTGAGGACTTTCCTGCAGACCATCCTGTTGGTATAGATCCTCCCAGGAGTGTCTTACTAGTTACTTCCTGTGAGGACTTTCCTGCAGACCATCCTGTTGGTATAGATCCTCCCAGGAGTGTCTTACTAGTTACTTCCTGTAAGGACTTTCCTGCAGACCATTCTGTTGGTATTGATCCTCCCAGGAGTGTCTTACTAGTTACTTCCTGTGAGGACTTTCCTGCAGACCATCCTGTTGGTATAGATCCTCCCAGGAGTGTCTTACTAGTTACTTCCTGTGAGGACTTTCCTGCAGACCATCCTGTTGGTATAGATCCTCCCAGGAGTGTCTTACTAGTTACTTCCTGTGAGGACTTTCCTGCAGACCATCCTGTTGGTATAGATCCTCCCAGGAGTGTCTTACTAGTTACTTCCTGTGAGGACTTTCCTGCAGACCATCCTGTTGGTATAGATCCTCCCAGGAGTGTCTTACTTCCTGTAAGGACTTTCCTGTAAACCATTCTGTTGGTATAGATCCTCCCAGGAGTGTCTTACTAGTTACTTCCTGTGAGGACTTTCCTGCAGACCATCCTGTTGGTATAGATCCTCCCAGGAGTGTCTTACTAGTTACTTCCTGTGAGGACTTTCCTGCAGACCATCCTGTTGGTATAGATCCTCCCAGGAGTGTCTTACTAGTTACTTCCTGTGAGGACTTTCCTGCAGACCATCCTGTTGGTATAGATCCTCCCAGGAGTGTCTTACTAGTTACTTCCTGTAAGGACTTTCCTGCAGACCATCCTGTTGGTATAGATCCTCCTAAGAGTGTCTTACTTCCTGTGAGGAGTTTCCTGCAGACCATCCTGTTGGTATAGATCCTCCCAGGAGTGTCTTACTAGTTACTTCCTGTGAGGACTTTCCTGCAGACCATCCTGTTGGTATAGATCCTCCTAAGAGTGTCTTACTTCCTGTGAGGACTTTCCTGCAGACCATCCTGTTGGTATAGATCCTCCCAGGAGTGTCTTACTAGTTACTTCCTGTGAGGACTTTCCTGCAGACCATCCTGTTGGTATAGATCCTCCCATGAGTGTCTTACTAGTTACTTCCTGTAAGGACTTTCCTGCAGACCATTCTGTTGGTATTGATCCTCCCAGGAGTGTCTTACTAGTTACTTCCTGTAAGGACTTTCCTGCAGACCATTCTGTTGGTATAGATCCTCCCAGGAGTGTCTTACTAGTTACTTCCTGAGAGGACTTTCCTGCAGACCATCCTGTTGGTATAGATCCTCCCAGGAGTGTCTTACTAGTTACTTCCTGTGAGGACTTTCCTGTAAACCATCCTGTTGGTATAGATCCTCCTAAGAGTGTCTTACTTCCTGTGAGGACTTTCCTGCAGACCATCCTGTTGGTATAGATCCTCCCAGGAGTGTCTTACTAGTTACTTCCTGTAAGGACTTTCCTGAATTTTACATTACTGTAAACTGTAAACAGTCACAGATATCTTCAATGAACATGCTTTTTTTCCTCTGGAAAATCAATGCATTAAAAAATAGCATTGTGGTTGAAATATCGCATTTTGTCATTTTCCCCACATCTTCAGCCTTCTTTCCTCATGCACCAATGTTACAAACTTTCATTTCTATTCACTTTTGGGGTTTCCTCTTTGTTTCTCTTTAAAACAAATTCAAGCAATGAGGCCATACATACATACACTCATGAAAGCATGCACATTTCATGTAGGCTAGTTGTATATTCACTTGTCAATGCTGCAGTAAGTTCAACTCACAGCTGTGGGCACTCCTGTTGCTGAATCAAAGACGGCGATGATAGCATGGTGACTTGGCACTGTCTTGTTATTGGGGAAAATTGACACCAGTTTGGTTGCCAGGGCCTTTTCTTCAGGGCAGTAGCCTGGCATCACAGCAAGAAACCTGCAGTCAGATTCATACGCAGCATTACAATCAGCATTATATCGTCCTTTTTTATACCACTTCTGCAGATGGGTGCCATATATGCATCAGGGTTAGGGTAGGGTAGGGTAAGGTTAATTGTTTAGGGTTAGTTTCAACGTCAGGCATTGGGTTTCAGGATAAGGTTAGGGTTAGGGTTAAGGGTTGGGGTTTAGGATTAGGGTAGGGTCAAAGTTAGGATTAGATTAGGGTTAAGATTAAAATTAGCAAGGGTGACTAATATCCATCTGCAGAAGATTTTCCTTAATTTTAAGGTTGGGGAAAGTTTAAGATTTTTCAGGATTCATTATGGACAATGATGAGGAGTTTTATCAAATACATGAATCAAATTTATAAGATGATGCAATGATTACTTCCTTTATTAAAATTATTTCAATGCAAATAAAGCAAAGGAAACAATCATAGGATTCCTAACTGTTAGAATAATTATGTCTATTAGAGGTAAGAATGGAAAGAACAACTTATGAATTATAAGTATTTGGATACTGTAATTGAAGACAAATCATGCCTACCACTACCACTACCACTACCAGTGGCAATTAGAGTACTAAATGTAGGGTTGGAGCCAGGCAGAGACTAGCCATATTCAAAGGTTTAAAAAAAAGGGCTCTGGCAGAAATAGCCTCATGTCAAGATCTCTCTTCTTTCTTTATACATGTATACATTAGTCATTTTCATGTTTCAATTGTACTATTTACTTGAAGGCACTAATGCTGTAAAATAAATTTGTCATTTGTGGAAAAGTAATTAAAGATTTCTATCAATCTACCTAACTCTCTATAGAGACCCTATTATAATGGCAAGTCTCAGATGGTAAACGGCCACACGTTCTGTTAATATGCGTGGACCATGAACTAGCACAGACATCTGAAACCTACTTTGCATTTGAGCATGAGGTCGCATTTTTGCCTCATCACTGCATCATCTAAACGGTTTGTGAGGCAGAACTATTGAATTTGATCAATGACCAAAAGTAAGAAGTCTCATTAATTTATCTCTCAACAGATCTTTCTGGTCCACCAGGAATGGCAGTGGGGTGGGGCGGGGTTTGAAGGATGGAGATGAGGGGTGGTATGGTTTGTAGGGGTGGGACTTAACAGAGTACGTAAGAGATAGAAAGAAAACACACACACACACACACACACACACACACACACACACACACACACACACACACACACACACACACACACCTCGACTTATGTCACACTGGAAAGCCTCTCAGTGAAAGGTCTCCAAACTGCTAACTAGTATACTCCCACCTCCCACTACTAGTCACCTGACCTTACGTTTCCACTGTTTCTTATTCCGCACCTGCAATAGATTAGCTGCATGCATACAAACTGATCCCCTGGCAAACAGGCGAATATGACAAATCTTGCACACACACACACACACACACACACACACACACACACACACACACACATCGTAGGAACAGCCGTCAGAATATTGCAAGAGCCGGAGAGGTGTGAGAAAGGCAGGTGTCCAAACGGTAACATGTGGAATGTACTATAACTCGGTGAATCAGAGCGCGTTGATTTTAGAATCAGCCAGCGTTAACTCACCCGTCTTGCTCCTTGATAGGAACAGTTAATCTTACGGGTTGTACAACGGTCGTGTCAGGTCTCGAAAACTTCCCGAGAGCATCCTGCATAACTTCAATCAGTTCAGGATATCTAAGAATTTCGGCCACTTTAGCAGCCGACACGAACGGGAGAGACTCCATCGCAGGGCCCTGTACTCTAATTCGCTTACTCTTCTGGCTCAGGCACTCTTCTGTGCGAGAAAGCAATTTGAATGTGCGAAGCATCATGGCAGAGCGGGAAGTCGAGACCGTGTGCTTGGTTAGTAAATCGTACTTTTTGCACATACGTATTAACCTTATAGCCATATTTGATTGGCTGTATATATTTGTTGTTTCACAACTATCTTCATGTATGTTTTAAATCTGGTGTAAAATTGCTTGTTCTTCACGAGTTGAAATGTAAGTGCCGGCAGCGTGAACGTGTAGTTACTCCCGTCCTGAGTCCTGCTGGCAGTGCTGTGCTTTGAAATTTTACTCTGCTAATCGCTGTTGCCGTGGTGAGAAAAGACTTTGTGCACAATTCTGCTTGGATTTACAGATGCACACATCTCATGACAGCTTTTGCCAGTTGAACATTTTTTCCATTTCTTTATCATCTCGCTGTTGTCATTTAATTTAAAGCGCGAAGTGATCCATGTAAATTTGTTACGTCCCGTTGGCGTTGTAACTTGTATCAAGGTTTTGCTGCTGAACTCAACGAAGAGATGTTAATTGTCTGTTTATCGTGGCTTTTATTCGTACCATCGAATATACGAACTGATTTAATTTTCAAAACAGTGCCTCGAGGTGTGCCGTATCCTTCCGGAAGGGTATGCTCAGTCAGAATGCTGACATACTCATGATACTGATCCGTGTCACGCACTTGGCAAACTTTTTTGTCTCTGTCGGAAATGTACCGTTGAAAAACCTACCGAATCAGGTCTTTATTTGGAGGGAGTCTTAAAATGGAGATAAGGAGATTTGAATAAAATTAACGTAATGTATTAATAATTATATACCTGTAGGAATAATGCCAACATAAAACGCAATGCAATAAATGCACAATACTGAATACATCTTTATCACTGTTAACTTGGAGTGTGCTAGACCTCCCTTTCTACTTAAAACAACCATACATGTACATGTATGAGCAGAATACAGGAAATAAAGAACAACCATACATGTACATGTATGAGCAGAATACAGGAGATAAAAAACAACCATACATGTACATGTATGAGCAGAATACAGGAAATAAAGAATCTTTGAAGAGGCTGATATCTACCGACATACACAACACAATCCAGCTAGTCTGTGTGTGAAAGGATAGATACCTGTATTCACAAGCAAACTTGGGTTAAGAGTCTTTTATCCATGCATGATACTGTATAATGTACATGTGTACAACTGATACTTGCAAATGATGTAACCAATTAGGTGATTAGGTTCAATTTTGGCTGCAAAGTTTTCATCTGTTTCAAGGGCACCTTACTTGATGAATGTTTTTCATGGATTTTTTGTTGAAACTTTTACTAATAGATGGTACCACTGTAAGGATCATTAAATTGTTTACTTGATCATTTCGTTCTTTTTAACTCTAACTCCATGCTAATTGAATGGCCAACAGAGGGAAATTAACTAAACTTCAACCTGATTTTAACTTTATCTTAACTGACAAATGCCAGACCACTACGGTCACCGTCAGTGTTTCCATTGGAGTAGCCTCTGCCTCCCCTCCTGGCCACCTGTTAACCAATGCAGACACCGCAGCAAACTTGAAACCAAGCCACCAGGAGCAGCCTCCACCTCTTCACTCACTAGCGCAGCAGCAGCTCGCTGCAACTTGATGCTCTTTTTACCCATGGATGCATATGTGACTCAAACTGTTGAACCCTTGACGGCTGGAAATTTCAGAGAGTTATTAAGTTCAGTTATCTCATGCAGAGTGAAACTTTTGCAACAAGTTTATTACGAAGCTTAGCATTTCTCCCAGTCTGGAAGAAATCATTATTTCGTAATGCACGAAAGTTGTCTGCCCCTTGACCACAAGTAGCTTGGTCTCTGGAGACGTCACTGGGCCGCAGACAGTCCCAACAGAATGTAAAATAACTCCTGCTGCTTTAAGTGTGCATAACACCATTTGCAAAAACTGTCGTTTTGGAATAGACAGTAACTGCAGTTGCATGTGCTGCTAAAGGGACAGTAGTTGGGGAATATCTAGGTCAGAAAGTCGTAAAAATGCCGAGGATTGACGGCAGCAAGTCGCGTTTTGGAGGAAGTCGTTTGAGAGAGGTCACTTTGATAGAAAAATACATCCATTAAAATTTTTCAAGTAGCAATCAAGAGGAAGTCGTTTAAGAGAGGGTCATAAAATAGAGGTTTTACTGTTTTGACATTGTATATATATGGCATGATGGATTAAAAAATCTCTGCCTTGCTCTTAGTCTTATTGACAATGTATATGGCATGATGGATTTAATTATCTCTGCCTTGCTCTTATTGACAATACAGAAAGTATAGTATGTACACACATCACAGATTACGTACTACTATGATTAAAAGTGTATAAATTAGGCCTATAAGAAATTTGATCCCTAACAAATGTGAAGCAGCATTTGGATTACCTTATCTTGGTGTAAATGGTGAGATAAAATGTAGAAAACATAAGATAAAGAACTGATTAGGGGCACCCCCTTGTGCCACATCATTCAGTTACACTATCATTTGTATTTGTTTTATTTGGTTGTGGAATGTGAGATAGATGTTTCTTAAGACTAAAATGCCAAAATCTTCATCATGATAATGATTTGCATTTATTCCTTGCTAATAATTGAATTATGCTCATTATTCTTGAACATTTTCTAAGTAAGAGTGATATAAAAAGATAACTTTTAAACTCTGCATTTGTGGGGAAAGTGATACATAACCTGCTTACCCAAAATACTTTACACATAAGAATGATGCATACACATTTACTTTAGGCTTATGCAAACATTTGTCCACGACACGTAGACCATGCTCATGCAATAGTAGATATATTAACACATATTCAGTCTGAACATGAATCCGCCGAGCTTCAAGCAAGTAGTGGGTGACCAAACCCCAATTGGCATGCTGCCACTCATAGTCATATGTGTCGGCCTTTGGGGGAGGAGCAATGGCAGTTGTCCACAGTTACTAGAGGAGGAGCATTGGCGGCTATCCACAGTTACTGGAGGAGGAGCAGTGGTGGCTATCCATCCACAGATACTGGAGGAGGAGCATTGGCGGCTATCCACAGTTACTGGAGGAGGAGCAGTGGTGGCTATCCATCCACAGATACTGGAGGAGGAGCAGTGGCGGCTATCCACAGTTACTGGAGGAGGAGCATTGGTGGCTATCCACAGTCACTGGAGGAGGAGCATTGGTGGCTATCCACAGTTACTGGAGGAGGAGCAGTGGCGGCTATCCACAGTTACTGGAGGAGGAGCAGTGGCGGCTATCCACAGTTACTGGAGGAGGAGCATTGGTGGCTATCCACAGTTACTGGAGGAGGAGCATTGGTGGCTATCCACAGTCACTGGAGGAGGAGCATTGGTGGCTATCCACAGTTACTGGAGGAGGAGCATTGGTGGCTATCCACAGTTATTGGAGGAGGAGCAGTGGCGGCTATCCACAGTTACTGGAGAAGGAGCAGTGGCGGCTATCCACAGTTACTGGAGGGGGAGCAGTGGCAGCTATCCACAGTTACTGGAGGAGGAGCAGTGGCGGCTATCCACAGTTACTGGAGGAGGAGCAGTGGCGGCTATCCACAGTTACTGGAGGAGGAGCAGTGGCGACTATCCACAGTTACTGGAGGAGGAGCAGTGGCGGCTATCCACAGTTACTGGAGGAGGAGCAGTGGCTGCTATCCACAGTTACTGGAGGAGGAGCAGTGGCGGCTATCCACAGTTACTGGAGGGGGAGCAGTGGCAGCTATCCACAGTTATTGGAGGAGGAGCAGTGGCAGCTATCCACAGTTACTGGAGGAGGAGCAGTGGCGACTATCCACAGTTACTGGAGGAGAAGCAGTGGCAGCTATCCACAGTTACTGGAGGGGGAGCAGTGGCGACTATCCACAGTTACTGGAGGAGGAGCAGTGGCGACTATCCACAGTTACTGGAGGAGGAGCAGTGGCAGCTATCCACAGTTACTGGAGGAGGAGCAGTGGCGACTATCCACAGTTACTGGAGGAGGAGCAGTGGCGGCTATCCACAGTTACTGGAGGAGGAGCAGTGGCAGCTATCCACAGTTACTGGAGGAGGAGCAGTGGCGACTATCCACAGTTACTGGAGGAGGAGCAGTGGCGGCTATCCACAGTTACTGGAGGGGGAGCAGTGGCAGCTATCCACAGTTATTGGAGGAGGAGCAGTGGCAGCTATCCACAGTTACTGGAGGAGGAGCAGTGGCGACTATCCACAGTTACTGGAGGAGGAGCAGTGGCGGCTATCCACAGTTACTGGAGGAGGAGCAGTGGTGGCTATCCACAGTTACTGGAGGAGCAGTGGTGGCTATCCACAGATACTGCAGGAGGAGCAGTGGCAGCTATCCACAGTTACTGGAGGAGGAGCAGTGGCGGCTATCCACAGTTACTGGAGTAGGAGCAGTGGCAGCTATCCACAGTTATTGGAGGAGGAGCAGTGGCGGCTATCCACAGTTACTGGAGGGGGAGCAGTGGCGGCTATCCACAGTTACTGGAGGAGGAGCAGTGGCGGCTATCCACAGTTACTGGAGGAGGAGCAGTGGCGGCTATCCACAGTTACTGGAGGAGGAGCAGTGGCAGCTATCCACAGTTACTGGAGGAGGAGCAGTGGCGGCTATCCACAGTTATTGGAGGAGGAGCAGTGGCGGCTATCCACAGTTACTGGAGGAGGAGCAGTGGCAGCTATCCACAGTTACTGGAGAAGGAGCAGTGGTGGCTATCCACAGTTACTGGAGGGGGAGCAGTGGCGGCTATCCACAGTTACTGGAGGAGGAGCAGTGGCAGCTATCCACAGTTACTGGAGAAGGAGCAGTGGTGGCTATCCACAGTTACTGGAGGGGGAGCAGTGGCGGCTATCCACAGTTACTGGAGGAGCAGTGGCGGCTATCCACAGTTACTGGAGGGGGAGCAGTGGCGGCTATCAACATACTGGAGGAGGAGCAGTGGCAGCTATCCACAGTTACTGAAGTAGGAGCAGTGGCGGCTATCCACAGTTACTGGAGGGGGAGCAGTGGCAGCTATCCACAGTTACTGGAGAAGGAGCAGTGGCGGCTATCCACAGTTACTGGAGGGGGAGCAGTGGCAGCTATCCACAGTTACTGGAGGAGGAGCAGTGGCGGCTATCCACAGTTACTGGAGTAGGAGCAGTGGCAGCTATCCACAGTTACTGGAGGGGGAGCATTGGCAACTATCCACAGTTACTGGAGGAGGAGCAGTGGCGGCTATCCACAGTTACTGGAGGAGGAGCAGTGGCGGCTATCCACAGTTACTGGAGGAGGAGCAGTGGCGGCTATCCACAGTTACTGGAGGAGGAGCAGTGGCGGCTATCCACAGTTACTGGAGGAGGAGCAGTGGCAGCTATCCACAGTTACTGGAGGGGGAGCAGTGGCGGCTATCCACATACTGGAGGAGGAGCAGTGGCAGCTATCCACAGTTACTGGAGGAGGAGCAGTGGCGGCTATCCACATACTGGAGGAGGAGCAGTGGCAGCTATCCACAGTTACTGGAGGAGGAGCAGTGGCGGCTATCCACAGTTACTGGAGGAGGAGCAGTGGCGGCTATCCACAGTTACTGGAGGAGGAGCAGTGGCAGCTATCCACAGTTACTGGAGGAGGAGCAGTGGCGGCTATCCACAGTTACTGGAGGAGGAGCAGTGGCAGCTATCCACAGTTACTGGAGGAGGAGCAGTGGCAGCTATCCACAGTTACTGGAGGAGGAGCATTGGTGGCTATCCACAGTTACTGGAGGAGGAGCAGTCCCCAGCGAAACGGTCTGGAATCTTTCCAGAACAATTCTAGAAATGTTCCAGAATATTCTAGAATATGACTTCTGGAACCAAAGTCCAAGATTCTGGAATAATGACAGAAGATTAAATGAGAATTCAAGAGAATATTCTAAAATATTCTAGAATGGTAATGAATGTTCTAGAAATGAATGAAATGAATGAAAGTTCTAGAATAATTCTGGAATTATTCCAGATTATTCTGGGATGTTATTCCAGAATATTCTAGAATACTGACAGATAATTCTGGAACAATTCAAGATGAAATTCCAGAAAACTGACTGCACATTCTGGAACAATTCAAGAACAATAATATTATTGAGAAGAATAAAGGTAATACTAATAGAGTATTTTGGAATTGTTTAGCAACAACATTTAAACAGAATATTTAGTTAAGAAACAACAAACCAATATCTGTTAAATGTAGATCTTATTTAATACAGATATTGAAATGGTACATAATGATGATCACTGCATACATAAAGCAAGAATTGCTTACCATAGTTCAGTTGCAACAGTGCACAATGTGTGTATTTCTGAAAAGATTTCAATTGCAGTTTTCATTACATTTACAATAATGATGGAATTCTTTTTTATACATATAAATAAATCATGATTAACTATTCAGAAGTCTTCAGTGTAGTGTCAATGGTTGAGAAAACATTAAAAATAAAACAAAGGAAAAAGAAATGCATATATATCTAAGCAAAAGCTTAGAAAATGTTTATGAGACAAATAGGGCAAATTTCCTGTATCAAATCTGATTCGTGCTTGCAAACATTATACAACACTTAGATGGCCTAATTCCTATGGTCATTATAGCTGAGCTTCAGATAACATTCAGTTCAAATGTCAACTGCCTCAGAGTAATCTCCTCTGAAACACTGTGAAGGAGCTAAAACATAACACAGTTTTGATGCTCAGGTATCCTGGTCTGAGCTAGAAAAGGTGGCATATGAATTTCATGTACTTAGTTTGATGGTGTTTGAAACAACTGCACACATCAGATGATATCTGAATCACCAATTAAATTCCATCCAACTGATTTTATCAATCAAATCCCATTCATAATTGTATCTCATACCTTACAATTCTTGTGAGCAGTGAAGAAAGTTATTGGGGACCTAATTGTAGATGCAGGTACCGCCACAGAGAAAGGAATCTCTCTCGATATTGCCTTGGGGGACTTAGTCTCGAAAAGCCACTTTTTCTGTCGCCAAAAATCTTGCTTCTCTGATGATGCAAGCGAAGCACACCCATTGCGATGCAGAGACCGATGAAAGTTTTCATCTCAGGAACTGTCACAGGCGCCCACTTGGAGCTGGCAGTCCAGGCAGGAGGTGGATTCTTCTGTCTCTCTCTCTCAGCGTCCGAGGTGGATTCTTCTGTCTCTCTCTCTCAGCGTCCGAGGTGGATTCTTCTGTCTCTCTCAGCGTCCGAGGGGATGTCAATCTTCACTCCTTGAGCGCGTCGAAAGGCGTGTCGCATACGAGAACGAAAACCTCTCACTCTCGGATCAAGATCCATCTGCACGCATCGTGTGGCTGTTTATGTCCTCCATCATGTTGGCATCTGGGAATCCGTTGAACAGCGGGACATCGGTCGCCATCACAGTGCTCCTGCAGCCTCAGGACGACTCCACAGGCACCGCGACAGTCCTGTGAAGCACTGGGCGAATACTCGAGCTCGAGTCGGCGAATGATTCCTTTTAGAGATGTACCGCTTGAATTTCAAAGTCCACCCTGACCAAGCTTTTCCGTTCGTGCAGAGATTCGATCTCCATTTTCCGTCTTGAACTGCCCCAGTCTCATTCAAAATCAGAATCAGAATCAGCATCAATGTCGCTTCCTTCGCTCTCATCCCATGCGGAGTTGGCCATGACGCGAAAAAAGACAGAACGTCAGTCGAAATCTCGACAAAAATCGCCACAACAGAGCTAAAACTCGTCCGATTTAGATCAAACTTGCACAAGTTTGTAAGTGCGCGGTCTCTCTGCTTCCCAGCAGGCATTGCGATAAGTCGGCCACTTCCGTTTGCTGTTTGCTATTTTTAGATCTTGACGTAAACAACGCGAGGGACAAAGTACGTCGCTCCCTAAGCGAAGGGGGGAATTGCAACGTGCGCGTTCCATCCGAAGCGCATGGGGTATATGAACATCAACATCAAATTTACATTTATGTATGTTGACACTAAATCTTATATTCTGTGTGTGATCACTAAAGTGTCTTGCGTGTGTGTTAAAATGCTTTGTTGTTCACTTCTCTTCTTTTTTTTTGAACTCGAACTCGAACATTTTAATTTTTATTGGATGAGAGTGATAGAGAAAGAGAGAGAGAGACACACACACACACACACACACAGAGAGAGAGAGAGAGAGAGAGAGAGAGAGAGAGAGAGAGAGAGAGAGAGAGAGCTCTACAATGCCTTATAACGTCATATTCTAAAGTTTTTTTACGTCACGTATTACATCATTTTTGCGTTTCTACATCGTTCACTGAAGAAGGGCGTGTGCCCAAAAGTCTTTGATTTTGGTGTTAGTCGTGGGTTTTTTCTTATTTATTATATTTTTAATATAATTTTATTTACAATTTTATAGAATATTCTTTGAATGGTCTTGTTCTAGAATAATATTCTAAGAAAAAGTAATGTTCTAGAATATTCTAGAATTATTCTGGAATTAAAGAATTCTAGAATAATTTCATCAAATTTATTCCAGAACATTCTAGAATGTTCTAGAATGTTCTAGAATTTTGGAAATTTCTAGAATGTCATTTCGCCGGGGCTGGCTGCTATCCACAGTTACTGGAGGAGGAGCAGTGGCAGCTATCCACAGTTACTGGAGGAGGAGCAGTGGCGGCTATCCACAGTTACTGGAGGGGGAGCAGTGGCAGCTATGAATAGCTACTGGATAACTGCTAGAGAATACTGCCATAGCAACACTTCAGTCCCAGTGGAACAATAGAGTTACATCACCCCACAAGTACTCTGACTGCAGTTGCAGACTTCCCCTGACAGACCATTCCAACATTTGTTGAGAAATGCAGGTGTATGTGAAATCAAGAGGCAACTATTGCCAACATCCTAATGCAGGGCTTGCAGCTCTCTAAAAACTCCTAGAATCTTATTTTTTTAAATAATCTTCTAAAATCTCATAGAATCTCCCACTTTTCCTTATTTTATCCTAGCCACTTCTAATACTTCTGCCTACCAGAATTTTTTTCCCTGGAAGGTTTGGTAATTTTGCTCCCTGTCACACACAATGAATCAATGGCATGGAACAGCATTGCTAATGCTTGCCAGTGCATTGTTCCAAATCCTTTAAATAATAATAAAAATAATAATAATAATAATAATAATGATACATTTGATGGAAAACTTCCTAAAATGTCCTAAACATTTTTGTTTTATGAGTGCTGGGAGCCCTGTCATACTGACTCTTGGCATTTTGACATTTCAGGATCTAGGGGTGGGGGATGTTAGGGTGGATGGGGTGTGGGGCTTGGGCAGCCAGCTCTTCGTCTTCCCTGGGGGTCAGGCTGCTGCTGCCGCGCGAAGGCATGGAAAGCCAGGTATGTATGATCTGTGTAGGGAGGCACACCTGCACCAGGTCCCTGCTACTTGTATAGCTCTGTCTACCTCTACCAGTATGCCAGGTCTTTAACCTCATGTTTCATATCTACCCTACCTTTCTCACCATTTTGTTTTCTGGAATCTGTCTTGCTATTGAATCAATACATGTTGATCACCTGAAGCATTGTCTTCATCAAAAGAAGTCTTTTGAGTTGTTAATGTTTATGGATTTGTGGCCAATTGCAGATTAAATTTATGGACAATACCAAACTTACAGCTCATGGTGAAGTTCTTTTTTGCATACAGCATTATTTGGTATACCGTATAGTTATGAAAGTTTCAATGAACAGTAATGAGCTTCAAAAACAGATTTTCATTCAAATTAATGATAATTTTTGCACATGGGTTGCCAGAATAGGATTTTCTGTTTGCAGCTTCATTTGAATGTTTGACCATAACAAGTTGGCAGTGACTGGTGACATCACTGAGCTGACCTCAAGCCTGCTCATGTATGCATTTCACCCACAGTGGGATCCTCTGGCTTGTCATCTGCCATCATTGCCGAGATTCGTTGGAACCCAGAGCTGGACAGTCCCATCACCAGAAAGCTGGTGAACCAATCACATAGTGAGTTGACTGCTTCAAGTGCTTTCTGGATAATGTCCCCATTATTTACATGTATATGATAATTAAAAGATAAAATTTTGTGTAAATCATTAAATGACTTCTTTGAAAGAATGAACTAAAGATTTATGAATGACTAAGATTTTGTTGTGTTTTGCTTAAAGTATCAGGTTCATTTCTCCTGTTTGAGAGTGTGTAGTGGCACTGAAGGAGTCTATCCTGAAGTATGGTCACTTGAACTGGGTGGAGATTCTGCAGTTGAGAGCAGCTTGCTTGAGTGTGGCTGTCATGTGACTGTTCTGATCCATCATCGTCTCATTACAGACATTTTTGTCACACTGCAAGGCCAGGTGGCGAGCTCAACGGGAACTTCACTGCATTCACAGTAAGCATGTACTTCACTGCATTCACAGTAAGCATGTAGTTCACACTGCATTCACAGTAAGCATGTAGTTCACACTGCATTCACAGTAAGCATGTACTTCACTGCATTCACAGTAAGCATGTACTTCACACTGCATTCACAGTAAGCATGTAGTTCACACTGCATTCACAGTAAGCATGTACTTCCTCTTTGATTTGGTCCTTGTAGGTAAAGTGCTCAGTTTTTTTTTCAGAAACAAAACAGCAATGAAAAAAATGTTCAGGCTGCACTTCTTGCTTGAAATACTTTTTCTTCTTCTTCTTTTGTTGTTATTGTTGTTGTTGTTGTTGTTGAAATAAGTGAAACTTTGTTTGAAGCAGATTTGTGAGCTTGTTTTGGCACTGAATGAGAGGAGGTCAAGTGACTGTCATAGTGTGTCATAGTATGTAACTAGTATGATATGGTATGTTCAAAGTGGGATACAGTAGGCAAGCATCTCGGTGTCAGAGGATAACTTGATTGGAAAGTGTTTATTTCGCAGTAGCTGGTATGTTCAAAGTGGGACACAGTAGGCAAGCATCTCGGTGTCAGTTGATTGGAAAGTGTTTATTTTGCAGTAGTTGGTATATTCAAAGTGGGATACAGTAGGCAAGCATCTCGGTGTCAGTTAATTGGAAAGTGTTTATTTTGCAGTAGTTGGTATGTTCAAAGTGGGATACAGTAGGCAAGCATCTCGGTGTCAGTTGATTGGAAAGTGTTTATTTTGCAGTAGCTGGTATGTTCAAAGTGGGATATAGTAGGCAAGCATCTCCGTGTCAGTTGATTGGAAAGTGTTTATTTTGCAGTAGCTGGTATGTTCAAAGTGGGATATAGTAGGCAAGCATCTCGGTGTCATTTGATAGCTTGATTGGAAAGTGTTTATTTCGCAGTAGCTGGTATGTTCAAAGTGGGATACAGTAGACAAGCATGTCGGTGTGTCAGTTGATTGGAAAGTGTTTATTTCGCAGTAGCTGGTATGTTCAAAGTGGGATACAGTAGGCAAGCATGTCGGTGTCAGTTGATTGGAAAGTGTTTATTTTGCAGTAGCTGGTATGTTCAAAGTGGGATACAGTAGGCAAGCATTTCGGTATCAGTTGATTGGAAAGTGTTTATTTTGCAGTAGTCAGTATGTTCAAGTATACTGCTGTATTTATTTTTAAAAATCCTCAAATATTTTATCAAAAACACCTATGACATGGTACTTTTTGTTTGTTGATGTGTGAGGGAGGATATCCTATTGCAGACCTGCCTACTCTCCCGAAAAAATCGGGAGACTCCCGATTTAGGCCTGTTTCTTCCGACCTCCCGATTAGGCTTTGAATTCTCCCGATTTTGATCAATGAAACCTACGAAAAAATTTTAATGTTAAGTTATTCCGTGTTATACATGTTTCGGGCTTTTAGACGCGTAGGCTGAGTACTCCTTCCAGTGCCGCCAAACGTCTTTGCTTCGGCTGATGTGATTGGTTTACTCGAATAGAGTGTCCAATCCCTAACCTTGAAAGACTGAGTGCTCAGCTCGGCTGTGGTCGCGACGCTCTGTTCATCGCGTTTGCAATGGCGGGTAAAAAGGAAGGGACACGTTTGCATGAAACGGACGAGGATGAAATTGAATCGACATCTACAGCACCAAAGAAGATTCAGAAGAAAGTGAAATACACGCAGAAATGGAAAGCTGAGTAAAATACAATGTTCGAGAACTTGGAGAAGTCAGTGATGGGCGCCTATTTCGCTCACTGTGGGATTTGCCACCACGATTTCTCAATCTCTCACGGTGGAAAACACACAGACCTGCCTATTCTATCGAAAAATTCGGGAGACTCCCGATTTAGGCCTGTTTCTTCCCACCAGGGTGTTGGCCTGCCCCCCCCCCCCCCCCCCCCCAACCCCAACCCCAGACCCAGGCCTGTTTTTCAAAATCTCCCGAATTGGCCTTGGGGGGGGGGGGGGGGGGGGGTAGGCAGGTGTGCTATTGATTTGTGGGGAATTTTGACCTGATGCTCAGTGTTGTTTCAAGTGTTTATCAACTAGTGTCTCTGCTTTTTAACAAGAATTTCTGAGAGGGAAAAAAATACTGCTCTAATAAAGCATGTGCAGTGTTGTTAAACTTTATAACCGCAGTTTTTTTAAAGAGGGTTATAAGCTTAGAATCTATGTTTATTAGTGAAAGAAAGATATGTGTGAACTGTTACATTGTCATAGGATGGCTTGGACAATCATGAGAATGTCACTTTAGCAGCCTCAGCCACTGATCTAAGCATTTGGGTTATGTCAATGCTTGCACAATGTGTATGGTCTGCCCCAAAATAAAACTGTCCCATCCAACAGATTGAGCCTGAGTCTGTGTAGGCTGTGACCTGCAGTCATGTTGTGCTGGCTTCCCTTGCAGGCTGTGACCTGCAGTCATGTTGTGCTGGCTTCCCTTGCAGACTGGTGAGGGAGAGCAAAAACTACAGAGCTGTACTGAAGGCTTGCAGTATGGAGCTGTTGCAGCTGGCAGGTGTGACCCAGTCTTTGTGTTGTCTGTGTCCTCAGTCCCTCTCACTTACATGTGTTGCTGTTAATGGCAGGTGTGACCCAATCTTTGTGTGTCTATTTCTCTGCTTTCCCAGTACTACTGTAGGCGTAGTCTTTGTGTAAGTTCTTCTTTTCTCTAATATGTTTGCATTAATGTGGATGGCGGTCAGTCCCAGTCTTTCAGTTTTTAATTTCCCCTCTCCTCTACAATGTCTGTGATTCTCTTCTGCATAGAGCCCTTTCTCTTTTGCCTGATAGATTGGAGGTCAGATTTCCTGACACTCCGTATGATTGTTATCTCCCTTGCATCTTTTTTTGTGTGCATGCACTCCTTATGGTTCTCCTGCGGGTAGGGGGTAAGAATAGACTCGCCTTGTCTCCTATGTGGTTCTTAAGAGGCAAATGATAAGGAAAACCATTACTTGACGTGCTCTTAGTCCATCCAGCTCTGGTGCTTTGTGTGGTCAATGGGCTTACATAGCTGCAGTGGCTGATAGGCCATAAAACTTCATCCATCCATCAACCCATTCATCCATCCATTCATCCATCCATCCATCCATCCATCCATCCATCCATTCATCCATCCATCCATCCATCCATCCAACGACCAACCCACTCACCCATCCATCCATCCATCCATTCATCCACCCACCCACCCATCAATCCATTCATCAACTCATCCATTCATTCATCCACCCTTCCATCCATCCATTTTTTCATCCTTCCCTCAACCCCTCCATCCATCCAACCACCTCTCCCTCCAACCACTCCTCCCTCCCTCCAACCACTCACTCCTCCCTCCCTCCAACCACTCCTCTCTCCCTCCCTCCCTCCCTCCCTCCCTCCCTCCCTCCCTCCCTCCCTCCCTCCCTCCCTCCCTCCCTCCCTCCCTCCCTCCCTCCCTCCCCCCCTCCCTCCCTCCAAACACTCCTCCCTCCCTCCAAACACTCCTCCCTCCCTCCAACCACTCCTCCCTCCCTCCCTCCCTCCCTCCAACCACTCCTCCCTCCCTCCCTCCCTCCAACCACTCCGCCCTCCCTCCAACCACTCCTCCCTCCCTCCAACCACTCCTCCCTCCTCCCTCCCTCCAACAACTCCTCCCTCCCTCCCTCCCTCCCTCATTCCCTCCCTCCCTCCCTCCCTCCAACAACTCCTCCCTCATTCCCTCCCTCCCCCCCTCCCCCCCCCTCCCTCCCTCCCTCCCTCCCTCCTTCCCTCCCTCCCTCCCTCTCTCTTACCCTTCATCCACCCATCCTTTCATGCACCCTTCCACCCACCCAGCCATACAGCCAGCCAGCAAGCCACCCATGCATGCACATGAATACTAGACACATACCATTGAAAGTAAATTTCTATAAGGGTCCTTGCCCACTTTTTGTATAAATATGTTATTTCAATCGGAAACAATATAAGTTGCATCTGAGAAGAGTTTGCATGTGGTAATGTTTGTTGCTGTAATGCCCTGACTGCTAGCTCTGGTGACTTGACATGTCATTCCAAGACTGTTTAGTACATAGTCACAAGGTGAGATGGTTTTGTTTTCATCCCTCAGATGCAACCATAGATGAGGCACAGAGGCAATCCTATGAGAGCCAGCTGCAGATGTATGAAATGATCCAGCTCATCTGGTCTCTGTGCGAGATGCTCTTCATTGACATGCGACCAGGTGAGTTGACCACAGCACACTATTGAATTAGGGGGGGGGAGAGGGGGAGGAAAAAAAGGAGCAGTAGATCAGCCTACACTTCTTATTTAAGAGACCAGATTGAACCCCCAAAAATTCATTTGATGAAAATGTTTCTCTCTACCTAAATCGTGGATTCCCTGAGACAGCACGCAGTTTGTTGATTACTTTCTCATTTTTCTTTCTTCTTTTTTTTCTTAATGAAAACAGTTTAGGGTCAGCAGGAAAAATAAAGATTACCATAACCACAACTTTTACTTTTTGACTCACATGCGAAGCAAAAGTGAGTCTATATACTCACCTGTCTCGTCCGTCCGTCCGTCCGTCCGTCCGTCCGTCCGTCCGTCCGGGCGTAAAAAACTTAAACGTTGGATTTTTCTCGGAGACTATTAAGTCTATCAACACCAAATGTGGCATGATGGTGTATGATGACAAGGCCTCTAAAACCATACATGGTGACTTGACCTTGCTTCAAGGTCAAGGTCACAGGAGCCATAAATGTGGTTTCAAAAACAGTCATTTTTCACATTTTCCCAATTTCTCCCACGTTATTGAGAATGGCGACCTTAGCTACAAGTGGTATATAGGGCAAAGTAATCCCTATCTTTTGATACCAGTTTGGTTGACCTTGCTTCAAGGTCAAGGTCACAGGAGCTCTTCAAAGTGGGATTGTATACATATTTTGAAGTGACCTTGACCCTGAACTATGGAAGATAACTGTTTCAAACTTAATAATTATGTGGGGCACATGTTATACTTTCATCATGAGACACATTTGGTCACATATCATCAAGGTCAAGGTCACTTTGACCCTTATGAAATGTGACCAAAATGGGGTAGTGAACCACTAAAAGTGACCATATCTCATGGTAGAAAGTGCCAATAAGCACCATTGTACTTCCTATGTCTTGAATTGACAGCTTTGTGTTGCATGACCTAGGATGACCTTGACCTTGGGTCAAGGTCACATGTATTTTGGTAGGAAAAATGTGTAAAGCAGTTCTTAGTGTATGATGTCATTGCTAGGTTTAGTTGTTTGACCTTGACCTTGAAGGTCACTGAATGTCAAGGTCAAGGTCATTCATGTGAGTCGTATGGGCTTTGCCCTTCTTGTTTGGCCTTGGATTCAGAAGAATTCATTAACCTTTAGAGCCCCGCCAATTTTCGTCATTGCTTTACCCGAGAGCCACAATTTTTTTTATGTGTGGTCAAATTCGACACCATGTTTACTTAAAAATTCATCATTTATTACCTATTCAAGCTTTGAAGTAGATTTTTGGAGGGTGAGTAGAAAAATGAATGGCCTACATGGTGCAATTAATGAAAATGCCATAGAATGTTTTTTTTGGCTGCTAAAAAATCATGGAACACAGACAACAACAAAAAACAAACAAATTCACTGTTTTCCTACACTGCTCTATTTATTTAAGAATGCAACAGCTTTTGATGAAAATGCAAAAGTGCATAGAGTCTCCAAGTAATCTGAACATCTGAAAATGTTTTAGGGTAAAACTAAAACGAAACAAAAAATCCTACAATTACTTACGCTAGGGAAGTCAGCCGAGTCATTTTCATCTGAATCAAGCTTCCGCTCAGGACTCTCGATCTACAGACCACAACACATCGCCATCGGTAGAAGCACCGTGTTTTCCTACACTGCTCTATTGATTCAAGAATGCAACAGCTTTTGATTACTTGGAAATACATCTGAAAATGTTTTAGTGTAAAACAAAACAAAAAATCCTACAATTACTTACGCTAGGGAAGTCAGCCGAGTCATTTTCATCTGAATCAAGCTTCCGCTCCTCCTGTCGATCTACAGACCACAACACATCGATCGGTCGAAGCACGTGCTTGCTCTCTATGATATATCTCACATCACATCAATGTCAGTAAAGCCTTCGAATTCATATTCTGAGAGTCAGAATCGAAAAATAACTCCACAAGCGCTTCAACTTCTTTGTCAGTCGCCATACTGGCAAAGAAAAAAGTCCCGTTCACAAACGACGAAGACGAACTTCGTGAAAAATTCACTGAAAATTCGCCGCACGTCCTCTCAATCGCCAAAATGGCGGATCTCGTTGCCACGTGATCACTGCACATGACTGATTTTTTAGAACAGCATGACTTGAAGGCAGCGTTAGGCAAATCAACAGAGCACGTCACTATCGCTCGGCGCACTGTGGCGCCGGCGGACTTTTGGGGAATGTACGCTGTGGCGACTCAAGGCGCCAGCAGCGCTCTAAAGGTTAAACTGCTCATTGAGTTATAGTATACTGCTTGCTGCACTTGCTTTGTCATGGACGGTGGAGTTTTTCTCTAGATCTACAATCAGACTGAAGTGTGACAGTCTGAGGCTCCTCCTTTTTGAAACGGGACTCTTGGAACTGACCTGTTCTTGTCATCATTATTGTGTGTCTTGAGATTTGCCTCGTGAGTTGTTTATGAATGTCACCAAAAACGGCAGACTGAATAGAATAAAGTGCAGGGAAGGAAACTGAACCCTGATGAAATTTGTGGCAAGTCAAGGGGAGGATGGTGTATTGGGGTGTTTGTATGTGTGTGTGTGTGTGCATGTGTGTGTATGTGAATGCATGTGTGTGTATGTGTGTGTATGTGTGTGCATCTGCGTATGTGTGTGTGTGTTTGTGTGCATGTGTGTGTCTGTGTGTTTGAGTGTGTGAATGCGCGTGTGTGTGTGTTTGTATGTGTGTGTGTGTGTATGCATGTGGGTGTCTGTGTGTGTGTGTGTATGCATGTGCATGTTTGCATGTGTGCACAAACACTTTCATGCCTGTTCTGCATCCCACTGTGGATGGCTCTACACATACATGTTATTGTATGTAGGTGAATATTAATGCCTGCATTTGTGCTCATGCATTCGTATAGATCTTTCTTTATGTGCTACAGATGGTTTTTGAAGGGCTCCTCACTTTACTCTCAATCTGCTCTACTTCAGATGGGCAGGTGATGAGTCAGTTGATAGACTGGATACGCTGGCACTTCACTGAAGGAAAGATCCTTGCTGCCAAGGTGCTGCAGAGTGACCAGCCTGCCTTCCATCCCTCCTACTGGACATCGGTCAGTCTATGCTTTCACTCTTCAATCTGTCTGAATGTGAGTCTCAGCGTTTCACAATAAGAGTGGTAGAGTAACTTGTGTCCCATAGGAGGCCTTGAAGTATTGTGTTGCCATGCCATGAGAGTTGGGAATGTTTGGACAGCAGGTCAGTGTGACACTCGGCCCCAGTGTGTGAGGGAATGTTTGGACAGCAGGTCAGTGTGACACTCGGCCCCAGTGTGTGAGGGAATGTTTGGACAGCAGGTCAGTGTGACACTCGGCCCCAGTGTGTGAGGGAATGTTTGGACAGCAGGTCAGTGTGACACTCGGCCCCAGTGTGTGAGGGAATGTTTGGACAGCAGGTCAGTGTGACACTCGGCCCCAGTGTGTGAGGGAATGTTTGGACAGCAGGTCAGTGTGACACTCGGCCCCAGTGTGTGAGGGAATGTTTGGACAGCAGGTCAGTGTGACACTCGGCCCCAGTGTGTGAGGGAATGTTTGGACAGCAGGTCAGTGTGACACTCGGCCCCAGTGTGTGAGGGAATGTTTGGACAGCAGGTCAGTGTGACACTCGGCCCCAGTGTGTGAGGGAATGTTTGGACAGCAGGTCAGTGTGACACTCGGCCCCAGTGTGTGAGGGAATGTTTGGACAGCAGGTCAGTGTGACACTCGGCCCCAGTGTGTGAGGGAATGTTTGGACAGCAGGTCAGTGTGACACTCGGCCCCAGTGTGTGAGGGAATGTTTGGACAGCAGGTCAGTATGACACTCGGCCCCAGTGTGTGAGGGAATGTTTGGACAGCAGGTCAGTGTGACACTCGGCCCCAGTGTGTGAGGGAATGTTTGGACAGCAGGTCAGTGTGACACTCGGCCCCAGTGTGAGAGGGAATGTTTGGACAGCAGGTCAGTGTGACACTCGGCCCCAGTGTGTGAGGGAATGTTTGGACAGCAGGTCAGTGTGACACTCGGCCCCAGTGTGTGAGAGAGAGGAGACACACCAGTGACCTTAAATGGCTGGGAGAGTAAATTTGTGTCAAGCACCATTGACCAGCCTGCAGGCTTTACATATGCCTCTGGGGAAACATTTCTTTCATGTGCCAGGCCATGGCAACTGTTGTAGGGTATTCCCTTGTCTTCCTGCATGTGCCTCTGTGGAAACATTTCTTTCACGTGCCAGGCCATGGCAACTGTTGTAGGGTATTCCCTTGTCTTCCTGCATGTGCCTCTGTGGAAACATTTCTTTCACGTGCCAGGCCATGGCAACTGTTGTAGGGTATTCCCTTGTCTTGCTGACAGGTGTTGTAGGGTATTCCCTTGTCTTGCTGACAGGTGTTGTAGGGTATTCCCTTGTCTTGCTGACAGGTGTTGTAGGGTATTCCCTTGTCTTGCTGACAGGTGTTGAAGGGTATTCCCTTGTCTTCCTGACAGGTGTACAAGCTGCTGCTGCAGGGGGAAGCAGACCAGGTGCGGAAGCTGCTGTCCCTGCATGAGTTCAGCAAGTCCCAGGCCTTCCTCAGCGCTGACGAGCTGCTCCGCAAGATGCCCCAATGTGCAGTGAGTGTGCTAAGAGGAAGTATCTGGCATCGTGTCTGGGCAGTAGTTTCCTGCCCAACTAACACCCTGTGGGTTGGGGGTAAAAGAAGACCCACTGCATCTCACTACATGATTTGTAAAAGGCTAATCACTAGAGAAATGGAGAATCCACTTGCTCTGACTCTAGCCAGCTCTATTGATTGTGTAGGCAATGGCAAACATAGCCCACAGAGGCTAGTAGGCTTTAAGACATCATCTTTGTCGTCATCGTCGTCATCATCATCATCATCATCATCATCATCATCATCATCATCATCATCACTCCGAACTGTGTTCTTTATGTATAAAGACTGTCCCATGATTATTTGAGTTGTGTTAGAGATTTGTCACCTAGGAGAAAGCATAGTTTAGCTAGCTTCGTAACAGACTATGGGAACTTGGGAAGAGGCTACATTGCATTAAAAGATCAAAAGAGAGTGAATAGGGTACTCTTTGTCTTGATAATCATCTGCTAAAGTGAAGGGTAACTGGAGAGAGAGAGAGAGAGAGAGAGAGAGTGTGTGTATTTGTGTGTGCGTGTTTGTGTGTGTGTGTGTGAATGATTTTGACACCTTGCTAAATATCCTGTATTACAGCAACACTGTATTGCAGTTATAAGATTTGATGAGTTAGATGAACATGTAGAGTGATAATGACGCTGTGCTACCTCTCAGCCATTTGAGCTTTTTAAAATAATACTCTACAATTAAATATAACAAAGGGCTGGATCTCCCAATGTCCCCCAAATGAGGTTTGACCCCTGGCAGCTGGACTTGTAGGGCCTGCTCCACTAGCTCAACTAGGGGTGGCCCCAAGCAGCCATTGGGGGGGGGGTGTCAGGATAGGGTGGAATCTCTCACTTCCAACCATGCACTCAAACCACCCTGAAAAGTCAAGCCTTCCCCACAAGAAACAACAAGCTGAGACACTGAAGGTGTGGGAAGCTAGAGAGAGTGGTGCCATGCTGTGTGTGTGTCCTTGTAGCACCGGCCAGGCCACTCGGCGGCAGAGCTGGACATGAAGTGGCGCCACTGGCGGGAGGAGTGCCAGCGCCGACTGGAGGAACAGCAGTTTTCTGCCTTCCCTGAATTGGAGATTCTTGCCCAGGTATCTACTGCACATGTGGTTGTATGTGTGTGTTTATGTGTGTGTGTGCATGTGTGTGTGTGTGTGTGTGTGTGTGCGCATGTGTGTGTGTGTGCGCGTGTGTGTGTGTATGTGTACTAGCATATGTGTGTGTGTGTGTGTATGTGTGTGCAAGCATGTGTGTTTGTGTGTGTGTGCAAGCATGTGTGTTTGTGTGTGTGTGTGCATGCATGCTAGTGTGTGTGTGTGTGCATGCATGTGTGTGCATGCATGTATGTGCATGCGTTTGTGTGTGTGTGTGAGATTGTGTGTGTGTGTGCATGTGTGTGTGTGTGTGCATGCATGCATGTGTGTGTTTGTGTGTGTGTGTGTTAATGGATCTGCCTGTCTGCCTGCCAGGCGGCTTTCTGTCTACCTGTATCCTTGTATCTCTTTAGAGAAATTTAAATTGAAACTACATACTTTTCTTATGCAGTCATCCTAGATACTTTCATCTTATTCTAAATTCACTTTGTGGCTATTTTCAACGTGGTCTTTTGTTACCATGAATTGATTGTAACCTGTGTTATTGTGTGAATTTTGTGTGGGATAGAGGGTGGGTAGGGGTGGGGGATGGGGTTAGATTTGTTTGTTTGATTTCTTGTTTTAACAAGGGCTGGATGTAAGATAGGCAGTTATGCCTAATTCAAGTATTTCCCTTGAAAAATAAAGTTTAATCAATCAATCCACTGTTTCTCTCTTGAAAGTTTGAATTGAGCACGTTTAATATGCCTCAAGTGAAATCTTAATCTCTACTTTTGCAACATAGTACTACTGCAAAGCATCCATCAGGCATAATTTTGTACCTCACATGTCTTGTAGCGCAAACCTCGTCATACCAGCAAATGTCTGGTTATTTCGAACTAACCCTGTGTTCTCTGTGTCCATCAATTATAAACTGTCATTGCTTTGATATTTAAATCCACAGTTTTATATTATGTGACTTTTTTCACAGTAGTGACCGTACTCGATGTTTTCTGCAGATACTGACGGGGGACGATGCTGCACTTCGTGAGATGCGGGACCACTGCGAGACGTGGTACCACTACATGGTCTCCAGACTCTTCTTCCAAAACCCCACTGTGAGGGCCACCAACCTCCAGTACAGCATTCAGGTGAGGCTGCAGTCAGGGACATTTTTCACAGGGTTTGCAGTCATCAGTTAAAGAAAGTCGCCCCATAGGTGGGGGGTGAAAATAGACCCACCGCATCTCCCTATGCAAATCAGAAAAGGTGAGTAACTTTGCTCTTGCTCTAATCAGCTCCAGTGGTTTTATCATCAATGGCCTTACATAGCCTACAAAGGCAGATAGGTAGTAGGACTCCATTCACCAGCATGACCTGTCAGAGATGTCCTCCCTTTGAACATTCTCAGACAGCAAGAAGATTTACCTGCCCACCATCTTGCTGAAGGTTCTTGCAGTTGGTGCATTGATGTTGAGTACCCTTCTCTTTCCTCCTCAGGATTCACGTGTTTGATGCTTTGCAGGAGCGCCCAGTATGTGAAGACATCCAAATGTCTTTTTAACTGAGTGCCTCTTGTGACAGATCCTTTTCTACTTTTAAGGATCAAAGGTTGATGGGGCAGCCAGCAGTCAGAGATCTGGCTAAGATCATCTCAGTAACTATTTAATATGTTAGCAACTTTGTCAGCAACTGTTTGGTCTGGGAATCTCAACATTTCATGAAAATGTTCTCACTCACACGCACACACACGCACACACACACACGCACGCACACGCACACACACACACACAGACACACACACAGACAGACAGACACACACACACACACACAGGCAGACACACACACAGACAGACACACACAAACACATCCACACAGACACACACACACACAGACACACACACAGACACACACACGGACAGACACACACACACACATAAACACACGGACACACACACACACACAGACACACACACAGACAGACACACACACAGACAGACACACACACACACACTCACACAGAGACAGACAGACAGACACACACACACACACACACACACACACACACACACACAGAGCAGTTACTGTATTTTACTGCTTTACCATGCAGAGCTGCATTGAGGAGTTTGGAGGGCGAGTGGGGGAACTGGACAACATTTTGCAGGCTGCCATGGAGTTTGAGATGCACCAAGTCATCAAGGACAGCAGGTAACGCAGCCCCCTTTTCTCTTTGCAGCAGGCTGTGCACCGAGTGTCATTCAACATAGGCAGCAGGCTGTGCACTAAGTGTCATTCAACACAGGCATCAGGCTGTACACTAAGTATCATTCAACATAGGCATCAGGCTGTGCACTAAGTGTCATTCAACATAGGCATCAGGCTGTGAATATAAGTAAAGTATATTTCAACATAGGCAGCAGGCTGTGAATATAAGTAAAGTATATTTCAACATAGGCAGCAGGCTGTGCACTAAGTATCATTCAACATAGGCATCAGGCTGTGAATATAAGTAAAGTATATTTCAACATAGGCAGCAGGCTGTGCACTGAGTGTCATTCAACATAGGCAGCAGGCTGTGCACTAAGTGTCATTCAACATAGGCAGCATGCTGTGCACTAAGTATCATTCAACATAGGCATCAGGCTGTGAATATAAGTAAAGTATATTTCAACATAGGCAGCAGGATGTGCACTAAGTGTCATTCAACATAGGCAGCAGGCTGTGCACTAAGTGTCATTCAACATAGGCATCAGGCTGTGAATATAAGTATGTTTCAACATAGACATCAGGCTGTGCACTAAGTGTCATTCAACATAGGCATCAGGCTGTGAATATATGTGTGTTTCAACATAGGCATCAGGCTGTGAATATAAGTATGTTTCAACACAGGCAGCAGGATGTGCACTAAGTGTCATTCAACATAGGCATCAGCTGTAAATGTAAGTGTGTTTCAACATAGGCATCAGGCTGTAAATATAAGTATGTTTCAACGTAAGCAGCAGGCTGTGAATATATGTGTGTTTCAAACACAGGCATCAGACTGTGAATATAAGTATGTTTCAACACAGGCAGCAGGCTGCGAATACAAGTGTTTCAACATAGGCAGCAATCTGTTTTTCAACATAGGCAGCAGGCTGTGTATCTAAGTGTGTTTCAACATAAGCAGCAGGGTGCGAATCTAAGTGTGTTTCAACATAGGCAGCAGGCTGTGTATCTAAGTGTGTTTCAACATAAGCAGCAGGGTGCGAATCTAAGTGTGTTTCAACATAGGCAGCAGGCTGTGTATCTAAGTGTGTTTTAACATAAGCAGCAGGCTGTGAATCAAAGTATGTTTCAACATAGGCAGCAAGCTGTGTATCTAAGTGTGTTTCAACATAAGCAGCAGGGTGCGAATCTAAGTGTGTTTCAACATAGGCAGCAAGCAGTGTATCTAAGTGTGTTTCAACATAGGCAGCAGGCTGTGTATCTAAGTGTGTTTCAGGCAGCAGGGTGCGAATCTAAGTGTGTTTCAGGCAGCAGGGTGTGTATCTAAGTGTGTTTCAACATAGGCAGCAGGGTGTGTATCTAAGTGTGTTTCAACACACACAGCAGGCAGTGTATCTAAGTGTGTTTCAACATAGGCAGCAGGCTGTGTATCTAAGTGTGTTTCAACATAGGCAGCAGGCTGTGAATCTAAGTGTGTTTCAACATAAGCAGCAGGGTGCGAATCTAAGTGTGTTTCAACATAGGCAGCAGGCTGTGTATCTAAGTGTGTTTCAACATAAGCAGCAGGGTGCGAATCTAAGTGTGTTTCAACATAGGCAGCAGGCTGTGTATCTAAGTGTGTTTCAACATAAGCAGCAGGGTGCGAATCTAAGTGTTTTTCAACATAGGCAGCAGGCTGTGTATCTAAGTGTGTTTCAACATAAGCAGCAGGGTGCGAATCTAAGTGTGTTTCAACATAGGCAGCAAGCAGTGTATCTAAGTGTGTTTTAACACACGCAGCAGGCTGTGAATCTAAGTATGTTTCGACATAGGCAGCAGGTACTTCAAAGTGAACTGAACTCAGGTTTCAAGGTTGGTGTGGCAGTCTGACCAGACAAAGACGGCAAGGACTGCTGCACTCACAGAATACACAAATACATGTACATTGGACACCAGATTATTTGCAAACATTTATATACTTAAATCTCTCTGAACATTCTGTGGATGTCTGCAACAGTTGAGGTCATTCTTTACATTTTTAACAGTGTTTATGCAGGTCTTTTTTATCCTTTGATTAAACCTGGATCTTGGTTATTCATGCACAGGCTTTTGTTAGATCAGCAGACTTGCACAGACTGTTGTGGTGCTTCGCATCATTCTCTGGGAGGTGCCTAATGGCAAAGGTCATGTCTACTGTGTCTCAGTTTTCTGTGAAGCCTCACCAACTCTCTGTAATGACTTGACTGAGATCTTGATATTGTCACTTTCCTGCACTGTTTTAAGTGGCATCTTAAGTACTCTTTTACCCCAAATGTGCCTCTTGGCAGAAAAGAGATTATGAGATTGTGCATGAGAAAACAAACATTAAGTTGGAAAAATGACAAAATGAAATGTTTCAACCACGCTATTATTTATTAATTCATGTATATATATTCCAGAAGGAAAAAAAACTGCATTTTCATAGAGGAATTCTCTAATGTTTTACAGTAATATGAAGTTCTAAAAAGCAGTTATGTAACATAGTGTGCTGATGACAAGCCTTGTTTCTCATGCAGTCTCATTTTGTTATAGAAATGCAGCCGTTTGTCAACTTATACAGAAATGAAAAGGGTATTGAAAATCTATCCATTTCTTAGACTGAGGAAGAATGATGTTGTTTTGCAGCACATTTCTGAGCACAGGAAGCTGGTGGTTTGTGGCTCACCTCACGGACATTCTGCATCACTGTGGCCAGATGGACAGACAGAAACTGCCGTAAGTTGCACTGTTGACCCATACTGCATCACTGTGGCCAGATGGACAGACAGAAACTGCCGTAAGTTGTACTGTTGACCCATACTGCATCACTGTGGCCAGATGGACAGACAGAAACTGCCGTAAGTTGCACTGTTAACCCATTCTGCATCACTGTGGCCAGATGGACAGACAGAAACTGCCGTAAGTTGCACTGTTGACCCATTCTACATCACTGTGGCCAGAAGCGCCTTGAGCATGCTGCCAGCATGGATACGTGCGCTATACAAGTAGACATCATCATCATCATCATCATGGACAGTCAGAAACTGCCGTAAGTTGCACTGTTGACCCATTCTGCATCACTGTGGCCAGATGGACAGACAGAAACTGCCGTAAGTTGCACTGTTGACCCATTCTGCATCACTGTGGCCAGATGGACAGACAGAAACTGCCGTAAGTTGCACTGTTGACCCATTCTGCATCACTGTGGCCAGATGGACAGACAGAAACTGCCATAAGTTGCACTGTTGACCCATTCTGCATCACTGTGGCCAGATGGACAGACAGAAACTGCTGTAAGTTGCACTGTTGACCCATTCTGCATCACTGTGGCCAGATGGACAGACAGAAACTGCCGTAAGTTGCACTGTTGACCCATTCTGCATCACTGTGGCCAGATGGACAGACAGAAACTGCCATAAGTTGCACTGTTGACCCTAAGAATACAAATATAGGATTGATTGGGGACACTGATTGGCTCAGGGATATGAACTTTCCAAGATGGCAGCATGTGATGACTTGTTGATCTTGGGTTTCCTCGTCTTGATCACTGCACAGTCAGCTGGGCAGCAAGACCAAAAGAATTATCATAATTACATGACTAGAAGTAAAAACTATCAGTGATGATGGTACTGATGAAGTTACCTTAGTTTATATTTGTGAATCATAAGATATTGTGCATGTTGTTTTCATATTACTTTGATTTGAAGACATTTCCTTTGTTGAATTTCCCAGGTGTGGCTCAAGCCTTAGGGAGTTCCTGCTTCTGGAGTATGCCTCCAGTCTGATGTCTCACAAAAGGTAGGCTTTGACCCTGCCAGTGTTTGCCTGGAGAATACAGCCTAGATTGATTCATATCGCTAGGCTTTGTTCCTGCCAGCGTGTGCCTGGAGAATACAGCCTAGATTGATTCATATCGCTAGGCTTTGTTCCTGCCAGTGTTTGCCTGGAGAATACAGCCTAGATTTGCTAGATTTTCATTTTAAATTGTTTGTGTGTGTGTGTGGTTTGTTGTTTACTTTTGTTGTTGTTGTCTTCAACTGTAAGTGTTTATGGAGAATGCACCCATGTTTTAGCACTTAGTCAAGTCATGGCAGTAGAGCCAGAGGCCCTTCCTACCAGTTGCCTTGAGTTGTAACACTGGAAGAGTGGACTTGAAATTATCCCAAGGCAGAGTTGGCATGCTAACTCCAGTCACAGATGATGAACATGGACAACATTCTACAATACTTCCATTGTTGTTTATTAGTATTCATCTCCGTTCGTTATATGGAATTCCATTTTCCTCCTCTTTTACTGTTGTGTCTATGCCTGCTGTGCAATTGCTCTTAACTGTTTGTATTCTAAATTAATGCATAATTGATTTATGTCTGGATTCTTTTCAGTCTGTGGCAAGTTGGCATTGACTACTTTGACTTCTGCCCAGAATTCGGGAGGTGAGTTCTGATTGTGGGAATCATTTCCGTTTTTTTGGCTTGTAAAGTTGTAATTACAGGAAGAGATGTACATAGAAACATGTGCACATGGTATGAGATATTTTCCTTATATCAGTATTCAAAACCACATGATGATAGTTTCTCAAATACTTTTTGAAATGAAATTCAAATAACATGATGTTGAAGGAAAGTGAAGCAATCACTGTGAAATGCATCATGTAGCACTTATTGGTTGTAGCTTGTTCAGTTAAGCTGAGGAAATGTTTGTACTTGTACTGCTCTGGCATTTCTACATTAAAAAATCACTAATGGCAGAAACTGAGACTTCATTTATTAGAATGAAAACCATGATATGCACAGAGAGTCAAAATGTTGTGCACTTTAAGGCACTTTGCAGTATGTATATTTATATTTTTGCTCAAACCCTCTTGACAGGTGAGGCCTTTGGAATAATGAACAAAAGACGATGTTAAGATTTGAAATTGTGTTTCTGTCAGGAAATACCTAGAGCTGTACATTGAGAGGATTCCCATGCAGACAGAGAAGAAAGCCTTGAAGGTTCTCCATGTCCTGGAGGAGAGAGAGCTTCATGAACAAGGTATGAATTCCTCGCTCTGGTGTTTGAATCGGCATGACATTAGCAAGACAGTGACTTCAGGGATGCCGCCATAAGGGTTGAAACATCACTTTGTCAAGACTTTGTCAAGACTTTGTCATTGGTTTCATTCTGAGACCTTCCTCATGTCTAGCCCTCCAACCTATGAAGATAGACGAAGTGGGTACTTTCTCTTAGTGGAGATAGTGTTAACTAGGGGAGACAACTCCTGAGTGCTTGGGTGCATCAGATGCCTTGTTGGGAATCTGATCACTGTGTTGCCAAATCTGTAATAAATCTTTGTTATTGGGAATAGGTAGGATCAAATACAGTTTTGTAGGCATTTGGTGTGATGACTTTTTTCCATCTTGTAAAACTTGACTTCCTGTCATCAAAGATGAGAGGCAGTGAAACATCAAGCTAACCACCTGGCCACTGGAGTCGGGTCATAAGCAGGTTGGATGCAGAAACCAATTTGCAGACATTGACACTACTTCCGGTGACCTTGATTTTCTACCCACAGCCCAGAGCATCTGCAAGCAGATGGGAGTGCGATGCATGAGGAGAGGTCGCCTGGGCGGTGCTCTGTCCTGGTATCTTCGTGCCAAGGTCTGTAGTGCTTTGTTCATTTGGCTTTGACAAATTGTTGTTTTTTTAATAGAATTTTTATAAATTTACTTCAAATATCAAATAATTATCCAAACGTGAACTCTAAATCATAGACCATGATAGTGATATTGCTAGACTGTGTGTGTGTCTGTGAGTCTGTGTGTGAGAGAGAGAGAGAAATTAAACTTTATTAAACTTTATTTTTCAAGGGAAATACACGAATTAAGCATAACTGCCTATCTTACATCCACCCCTTGTTAAAACAAGAAAACAAACAAACAAATCCAATCCCATCCCCCACCCCTACCTACCCACCCACCCTCTATCCCACACAAAATTCACACAATAACACAGGTTGCAATCAATTCATGGTAACGAAACACCACGTTGAAAATAGCCACAAAGTGAATTTAGAATAAGATGAAAGTATCTAGGATGACTGCATAAGAAAAGTATGTAGTTTCAATTTAAATTTTTCTAAAGATTTCGCAATTTTTAGAGAATTGGATAGTGTGTTCCACATAGTAGCCCCTGAATAAGATAGGCTATGTTTAAACAAATCAATCATAAGTTGTGGTATTATAAAGTTATGTACACAAATATTTGAATGTTGGAATAAGTTTATCAAATAATCAGGCACATCACAATCATTAATTCTTTTCATTAAGACACATTTATTGAATTGTAAATGCATATGAAAAGGCAATATGTTAAGTTCTTTCATTTTGTCATTTGTAGATAGTGAACTATCTGTTATCATAAGCATAGAGGCTCTTCGATGCAATGACTTCAACCTTTTCAAGTTAGCGTCACTACAGCCATCCCAAATTGTTGGCGCATAATTAACGTGAGATTATATATGAGCATGGAAGAAGATTTTGCAAGTTTGAACGTCAACAATATGTCTTAAGTTGGAGAGAAGAAATAGATTAACTCAATGACGACGCACCGCATCATGTGATGCGGTGCGCATGTAAATTTCTTGTGTGTGTTGTAAGGGGCTCTTAACCAGTCGAGGTAGTCTAGTTCTCTTATAAGATAGTGAGGAACATTGTAGATCGTCTGTCTCTGAATTTGAAGAGGATAAGGCACTGCCAGACTTTGTTTACACATGTGGCAAGAGGTGATTTCAACGCTAAATCACAATGGCGTCGCGGCAGGACGATGAGGATGTTGTTGAAATCGCTATGAAAGAAGCATCAGATGAGAAGGACGATGTGATCCCTTTTTCCGAAGATGAAAAAGATGCAGTTTTAGAGGAGCAGATCATAGATATAGTGCACGAACTGCTGACAGAAGAAGAGGAATCGGAAACTGATCCGTACACGCTGTCGGCTTAGAGTCGGCCTCACTCCAGTCGAACTAAATACAGGCACGCCAGACGGTACCCATCTTTGTTGCAATACTATATTCAAAATAAAATTAACGAGAGAATGACATTGATCTACAAGGATAGAGGAGACAAAGAATGTTCTAATGATGGCAACAGTTTTTCCATTGCTTGATTAGTATTTTTTCAGCAATTTCTGTAAAAATGCCCAGAAACATGCGACTCCAGTCAACACAAGCTAAAAATAGTGCCGTCTTCAATGAGTTAATGGATATTTTTTACAAATATAATCAATGTGTGATTGCCATCCTAAATGATCATCAATTATTGCACCAAGAACTTTGTGCTCAACAATTTTTTTGATCCTCAAAGAATCAAGAACAAGAGGAAGAGATAAAGGATATATTTGATGTTATCACCATATATTTCGTTTTGGAAGGATTCATGACCATATGATTGGAAGAGCACCAGGAACATATTTCATCCAGGCTCCCTTGAAGTTTTACTGCCACACATTCAGTCCTGACACCTGAAGTTGAAAGTGTTACATCATCAGCAAACATATCACATGTAACCTCTTTATCAGAGATATGTAATGGTAAGTCATTGATGAATAGGCAGAACAAAAGAGGACCTAAGACAGAACCTTGTGGCACACCCACTTGTAAATGGCCACAAAATGAAGCATGTCCATTGAAATAGACATTATGCTGTCTGTCTTTTAAGAAGGATTGAAAGAATTTCACCGTGTTACAACCATTTAGATATTGTGATAATTTTTCAATTAAAATGTCATGATAAACAATGTCAAACACTTTCTTTAGATCAAGAAAGATGGAACCAATCAACTGTGACCTATTAACCCTTACACTTCCGAGCGCGGATATAGCCGCGGTCCGAGGGTCGTTCCCTTTGCTGTGAAGCTATTATCAGCAACCAAGTACGAGGTCACATGACTTGCTATCACGTGATCAGTGACGCGTCAGTGCAAATGGCGATCAGCTCTGTTTACATTTTGGCGAAGTTTTCGATCGGTATTTCTGGTGTTTTTTGTCGTTGTGCAATGTGACTTTCTGTGCATGACTCTTTCGCGGCACATGAGTCATGAATAGGGATGATATGAATCGTTTTTAGTACGAAATCCCGGGAGATGGTGAAGCTAGCGAGTATGGAAGTACCGTAGCGATGAAGAAGGAAATCTCGACTTGAGTGAAGAAGATGATTCGTCGGAGTGGGACTCTGAGACTGACAGATCCGATGAGGATGCTCAACCCAGCACCTCGAGTGGGCGTGGTCGAACTCGTCAACGTGTTAGTTCTCGACGTGGAAGATTTCGTTGAGATTCCCCGCGACTCGGTGCATTCGATCAGACATTCGATGTGCACATCTCGAAAGAAGACCACGTGTACGAAGGGAAGCACGCACCCACCGAATTCCCCCCTCTGGATGCTCTCCCAGTGGACTTTTTTGATCTAGTGTTCCCTCAAGATGCCACCGATCTTCTCGTTGAGCAAACTAATTTGTATGCTCGACAGAAGCGTGCTGAATGACTATGACACAAGCCCAGTGGAAATGAGAGCTTTCATCGGCATGCTGTTTTTCATGAAAATCCATCACTTGCCAGAGATGAACCATTATTTTTCCACCCACTGGATGCTACGTGTACCGGAGTTCACTGCAAGATTCACGTGGCGAAGATGATGGCAGCTATGGAGCAATCTGCACCTGGCAGACAATGAAGCTCCAAGACCTGGAGACCCACATTATGACAAGCTGTGGAAGGTGAGGCCTCTCTTCCACCTACTCCTGAGAGCATTTCAGGAGAAGTTCTACATAGACCAGAACACTTCTGTTGATGAGATTATAATAAAAGGGAAGGGCAGGAACCCGATCAAGCAGTACAGGAGAGGGTCAGTGTGCTGAATTTTCATATGTAAAGTTGTATCTCAAATATTGCTCACTAGTCTTGATTGTGTTTTTTTCTTGCTCAGATGGGTTCTCAAAGCTTGTCTGATATGTCAGAATTTATTCCTGGGAATTTTCTGAGTGTAATTTGTAGGTTTAGTATCATTACTAAATTTTTCATCAATTTTCAGGATACATTTTTTCAATCATTGCACCTTATGCAAATGAGCTTGTTTAGGAAAAGTTGATTTTGTGTTCAATGTGTACCCTGTCCTTTTTCCTACCATAGACTGTACAGTTTTGCCTACTTTGCTGCATTGTAAGTAGTTGGGAATTTTTTTCCCCAGATGTACCTGATAAGATAAAAGAGAAGGGCAGGAACCCGATCAAGCAGTACAGGAGAGGGTCAGTGTGCTGAATTTTCATATGTAAAGTTGTATCTCAAATATTGCTCACTAGTCTTGATTGTTTTTTTTCTTGCTCAGATGGGTTCTCAAAGCTTGTCTGATATGTCAGAATTTATTCCTGGGAATTTTCTGAATGTAATTTGTAGGTTTTAGTATCATTACTAAATTTTTCATCAATTTTCAGGATACATTTTTTCAATCATTGCATGCAAATGAGCTTGTTTAGGAAAAGTTGATTTTGTGTTCAATGTGTACCCAGTCCTTTTTCCTACCACAGACTGTACAGTTTTGCCTACTTTGCTGCATTGTAAGCAGTTGGGATTTTTTTCCCCCAGATGTACCCGATAAGACCCAAAAATGCGGAAATACACATGCTTGGCTTAGAATTTTTCTGTTTGTCTCAGGTGTGTCTTTTCTGCTCAAATAGACATCCAAAGTGTGCCTGATGTGTCAGAAGTCATTTCTGAAAAATTACAAGACATCATTTGTAGTTTTTGAATAGTTGCTTATGATGTTTCTTTGTGTTTGCCCCCCTAAACACATGACAAATTTAGAGTTACTGCCCTTGTATGCAAATGAGGTTGTTTAGGAAAAGTTGATTTTGTGTCCAATGTGTACCCTGTCCTTTTTCCTACCACAGACTGTACATTTTTGCCTACTTTGCTGCATTGTAAACAGTTGGGAATTTTTTCCCCAGGTGTACCCGATAAGACCCAAAAATGCGGAAATACACATGCTTGGCTTAGAATTTTTCTGTTTGTCTCAGGTGTGTCTTTTCTGCTCAAATAGACATCCAAAGTGTGCCTGATGTGTCAGAAGTCATTTCTGGAAAATTACAAGACATCATTTGTAGTTTTTGAATAGTTACTTATGATGTTTCTTTGTGTTTGCCCCCCTAAACACATGGTAAATTTTGAGTTACTGCCCTTGTATGCAAATGAGGTTGTTTAGGAAAAGTTGATTTTGTGTCCAATGTGTACCTTGTCCTTTTTCCTACCATAGAGTATTTTATTGACGAATTGTATACTGCAAAAGGAGCACAAAAGCAATAAAGTAAAGTAATAGATTTATGGAGGTGAAAATGGACAGGAAATGTACTAAATATAAAGCATACACTGAAGAAACGGATACAAACTCCATTCATGGCTCAGTTTTAAAATGGGAAGGGGAGCAGTTTGCTGTTGTAATTCATTTGGTAGTGATTGGATTATTTCACGGATCACAGAAGTTTGGTTTCATGGAAAATATATGGATTGCTTTGATTGGGGGCAAGGAGGCGAATTATTAAAGAGGTCACGAGTTGATTTTCCCTTAATCTTATGATTGTCTTGCTTACATAGCTTACAGAGGCCGACAAGCCATAAAACTATCCATCTATCCATCCATTTGGTTGGTGACTGTTCTGATCTCAGTCATAAGGCCAGCTTACGCATAATGCATGATCATGATAATGTGAAGTTTTACTTCTGTAAACATACTACCTGAACAAATTTTTAATGGCTCGTTGAAAAACAGGCTTGTTTCCCCAGTATAGATCCATGTGGAATATGTCAGAGAAAGAACGCTTCCACAGCTTTGGCTGTTTGGAGACCACTGCCAAGTGTGGAGTATGGAGGCTGTCCACCCAGCAAAGGAAGATGGTCAAACAGCTGCACCTCTTTCTACAAAGGTAGCACATGTATATTGTTTTTCCATTGGCCACCCATCCCCACCCCCACCCCATCCATCTCCTTTTTATTAAATGGGTCATTCTCTGGAGCTGGGCTTAATCTTGTGACATTAACCCCAAAAAATAAATCCTATCAAAATTTAATAAAAACTAGTGTAAGTGAAGTTTAGGGTGTAATGTTCATGATTATATAAGGTAGAAGCTATTCCATGAGCAAACATGAACGCTACAGGGGATCGACTGATGCTGAATTGAAAGATCACCATTGTCGCCATTTTCGTCTTCCACCTTACGCAAGAGAGAGCAACCAGCTGTATTTTCAAAATAAAGCAATCGCCGATGTTTTTTTATCAATTTATTTAAAAAGTTATTCGGTAAGACAATCATGCGTACTAGGCATGTTTGTTCGTATAATGGACATTTAAATCAGGTGAAATAGGTTGT
The DNA here is from genome assembly GCA_034096865.1 of Theodoxus fluviatilis. Taxonomy (NCBI): domain Eukaryota; kingdom Metazoa; phylum Mollusca; class Gastropoda; order Cycloneritida; family Neritidae; genus Theodoxus; species Theodoxus fluviatilis. Next base: position 49,369 of record JAWQFJ010000555.1, read on the forward strand.
TTTGCATCTTCGACGTAACTCGGAATCAAAACATTCGTACATCATTGTCTTCCGCATTACACTAGTGAGGGTAAAGCACAACGAAAGGAAAATAAAATGTTCAGTGAATCATAATGCAAAAGTATGTGAATCATTGGATTGTGTAATATTTAAACGATACACTCAATGTTATTTATAGTGAATATGTGTACGTAAAAGATTATTTTTCCTACAATGTGTGCACACGATGTCCAGATGCAAAAATAGTCCGCTTTAAAACCTGTCGATTCGAATCTCTGTAACCTTTTCAAATCAATACTTTTCAGGTTTATTATCGAAGGAAAGGGTTTCTTTAATACAATAACTAGTTATCTATACAAATTCAGCAGTTAATTTAGATAAATTCTTGCCGTATTGAGGTAGACCAGGCTGTAGATCAACGACGTAACACAAATGTACCGCATGGAAACGAAATTCAAACCGTGAACTAAAACTACACAACCACGTGGAAGATGGGACAGTTAACGTACTTATCCTTCCGCCGAAGCCCGCAGTTGAAAGCAATAAAAATAGTGCCAAATATTAGAACCCATTATAGTAAAATCTTCCCATTAATGACTACCGACGTAACATCTCAAACTGGAAACGAAATTTACCCCTAATCTTTAGTCACAAAATCCACAGCTTAACCGCATAATTATGGTTCTAAATTTAGTTAGTGCGCAATAATATTTCAGTGCGTAGTTGACTGTGGAACGTAGAGTCAACGCTTGAACTTGATTGGGAGGGAAAATAATTTCAAACACTGGATCACTAGGTGGAAACGAATGTTACGTCGCTGATGGAACAAGGGTATTGTCGTATATCTTACATACAAATAAACTTTAGGTAAAAGTATCAATTGAAATTTAAACTATATCCATCATACACTTGTTTCAACTTTTTAGAAGTTGTTTACACGTTTAAAATACACTGCATCCAGCCTCTTGATATAAATACGTCAAGCGATGTCACAAACGCAGCCGCCATTTTCGAACATTATTGCACACATTTTATTTAATTACAAACAAAGCAATGAATAAATCAACACAAAAAGCTCTCAGATTATCTTTTTAATCATTTTTTATTACAAACAACGTCAATTCTTAGCAAAATATGGAAAATGTAAAGTATATTATTGTTTTCAAATGGGGACCCACACATGGCACACAACTTCAGAGAATAACCCAAATAAAGAAATGAATAAAATCTAGGAATATATGGCACAATTCAATGGAACAATATTCAAGAAATTAAGCATCCCAAAAATTGCCAGGGAACCATGAGCATATGCCATGTATATATTTCTATAACTTGATGCTAAAAAAGATGTAAATCATATGTGTAATGACTGTATTCTCTGGAGATTGTTAAACAACAGGTTATGGTCGAAACATCTGTTGTTCTTTCTGATGCTTTAACTTTGTTTTCCCTCAGACACAACTCTTTTGTGTTTGCCTGAGCCTCTCTCTCTCTCTCTCTCTCTCTCTCTCTCTCTCTCTCTCTCTCTCTCTCTCTCTCTCTCTCTCTCTCTCTCTCTCTCTCTCTCTCTCTCTCTCTCTCTCTCTCTCTCTCTCTCTCTCTCTCTGTCTCTCTCTCTCTCTCTCTCTCTCTCTCTCTCTCTCTCTCTCTCTCTCCTCCCTCCTCTCCTCTCTCTCTCTCTCACTCTCCTCCTCACTCACTCCCTCACTCTCCTCTCCTCCTCACTCACTCACTCACTCACTCACTCACTCACTCACTCACTCACTCACTCACTCACTCACTCACTCACTCACTCACTCACTCACTCACTCACTCACTCACTCACTCACTCACTCACTCACTCACTCACTCACTCACTCACTCACTCGCTCGCTCACTTACTCACTCACTCACCCACCCATTCATTCATCCTTCACAGTAACAAAATTGCATATCAAACAAAATTTTATCTGATGCCCAACTAGAACACTCACTGAAACCTCTTACTGTCTTAGTCTTAGGCATTACATCTGTAAAACTGGTTCCTTTTCTAGGTCAACATGTTTGAAAGATGCATAGAGATATTGGAGCAATTGATTATCTATGTGAAGATGTCTGATCAGTATTAAACATCTGTAGAGACCTTGTGACTGGTCTGATCTGAAGTACACAGTCAGTGATCTGTACCAAATAGATATATGTACTGATCATATGACATCATTAAAGTTGTTATTTATGAATTATCAGCAGTGATTCAAGTAGAATTGCTCAGTTTTTGTGAGGATGCATTTTAAACAGTTGCATTAAGACTTTTATAAACTGTATGTGATTAACTTATCGGTGAAGCTGCTTGAAGGTCCCCTTATCAGCTGGAACTATTGGCTAATGGGTTTTGGGGGCCTGCCCCAACAGTGCAGCCAGGGGGAGGCCCAAGTAGCGGTAGAGACTACCAGGGAGCCATATCCACTCTCAAGAACATTTGTGTGTGTGTTGTGTGCATGCGTGCATTTGCAACATGTAGCATCCAATGATCCTCTGTGTTGAACATTGTCGTTGACGACAGTTAGGTTCACATGATTTTCCTCTTTGTAAGGGGGGATGAAATTCAGTGAGCTACATTTCATTTTACACTACAGCTTTAGCACATTTTTTATACACTTTTTCAAACTACATCTATTTTCCTGCATGTCCAAGGATAAGATGCACTAAAATTACTGCCTCCTGAATGAGTTGAACAGAAACTAAGCATGTATCACTTGCCATTTCTTCTGGCAAGGCAGTCTTCATGTAAAGCATTGTGTATCCGTAAGTGTGCGTCTTTTGCAGAGACCAACTCCTGGCAGTATGGATTCCTTTCTGGACAAGTACCGGTCAGCCTGGACCTTGCTTGCAACAGAGAGACCCCAGACCATGCAACAGAGAGACCCCGCATCCAAGACCAGACAGTGAGGCAGCCTGGACAGAAATGACCATGGTGGACACCCAGTGGAACTGATGAGTTCATTTTCTTTGCAGTATTGTGTATATATTATTATGTCTGCTGCAAGTGTGTGTGCGCGCGTGGATGTGTGTGTGTGTGGAGAGGGAGATTTCTATGTGTTGTACACATAATTGGTATCCTTGTATGCTGGACGGAGAGCATGTTTTATGGAAACTTATACAAAATTTTTGTCTACAGTTTGCAACTTTTTGTGCAGCCTGTAACCACTTTATAGGATTACTGAAGTTATTTGCAGCTGAAGACAAAAGTGGAGGAGCTGGAACTTGGATTTCTTTGAATGGAATATTATTTTATGGAGAGCTGGTGTGAGCAAAGGATTCTTTTGTGCACATGGGCTGTCAAAAGTGTCTACACTGAATAAGGAAAAGCTGACTACCTGATGTATGTTGGTGTAAGAGGAGTCTGTTGACTGTGCTGTATGATAATATGTGACTTTATTTTGGTGAGGGTTTTTCCATGCATATTGCATTCTTTCCATGAAAGTGGACTGGAAAAGAAGTGATACACTTCTCAAAATACTTTACCTGAAATGAATGCACTGCTCATGCAAACAAGCCAGTGAAAGATCTCTCCTTTGACCTTATTGCATACTTATGTACCTTCTCATCTTTGTGCAAAGAAAAATATATTTTACATGTCTAGCCTGATCTCAATGTTAATATTGATGGATGTGCGCATTTCTAACACATGTAATCACCTGCCAGATGAATGACTTTCAAAATCCACTTGACTCTTCTCTGTAGTCCAAAGAGATGGTTTGATGATGACATTTTAATCTCCTGGCTGTTCAGGGTGCCTTCACCACAAGAAAGCAAAAACTGCTGCACAAGATTGGAGGGAAATGTTATTGGCTCAGTGGTTAGAGCACTGGAACATTCACCAGGAGGTCTCAAGTTTAGTCCCTGTCAGAGGCCCAAAACTGTTTCTGTTGTCCAGGGCAGGGTCTCTGACTTTGTGTGAGGAACTTTGAAGAGATATGGCCCACTCTGCCATTTCAGTGGCCTAGTCAGAACAAACAAGTTTTGAAATATCCTCTATTTCATGTTGAAACTTCTCAGCATCAATCTTCAAGACTCTTTCAACCTCATCTTCAAGATGTGGATCAGGCAATACTTTTTCTTGAAGTCCCTGAAGGGTGATTGCCACAACACTATCCCTGCATTCCGTTGTACGTTGCTTTATCTCTGCTAAGCAGTGCTATTGTAGCACACCAATCCCAGGATTCCTGCAGTGATGTCAAAGATACTCGATATTTGGTGACCTTTCACCTAGTGGCAGAGATTAACATGCTGTGAAGTATCATCAGCTCAACCCATGAATGTGTCCATAATTTTTTTTTGTTGCATCTTAATTAGCAACCTCAAAACAGGAATAGATTCAAACACAGATACAAAAATTCAAATTAATTATTTAAAGGCTCAATGAACTGAAAGCTTCATACTTCTGATGCTGTTTTAATTAAGTAAGCCTATCTAAACCTGTAGTGATCCTTTGTCATCTAAAGCAAATGCATGAAAGTTTCACCTCAACTATCAAAACTGACATCAAAACAAAAAAATCCCAACAATGAACCAAAATACAAGATAACACAAATATGTGAAGGCTTTGAGGGGGATGTTTCAAACAGTTTTCTGCTTGTTTTCGTTTTTTTTCTTATGCATCTTTAGTGACTTCATGAAAGCACATGACGTCAAGACATCTATGTGTGGACATGGAGTAGGGGCAGTGTGCATGGTTTTGTCTGTGTGATGTTTCTGTGTCAAGTGTGTGCAGTATGAGGAGCAGGTTTCTGAACATGACAAAATCACGAGGTGCATTTCAAAGGATTTCATATTTGAGTCTTTGATTATTTATTTCTATACAGTTTTTGTGTGTGATAAGAAATAGTATCTATCTCCTGCCTTGATTACCAGACCCACCTATCCCTCGTGCAATCCCAGTGTTGTTCGGAAAATATGCACCAAACTCCTCATTCAGACTCATGATTTTCTTTATTTTCATACTTGGTTGCTGTCCTCACATTGCAGCAACTGTTCTAGCTACACATCTTTCACAGTATTTCCATACTCTTCACTGTCTTTATTGCACAGAACAAACACAACACCAGAATTGGGAAATGGTCACCTGTGACACAACCACTCAAAGGTCAAGAGAAGATGTCACAGAGGCGCGAGTTCTTAGCCAAGTACATGGTAGAAACATTTGCAAGTCACTGAGCAGACTTGTTCTGTATGCATCCCACGAGTAGACACTCGCTGTTTGTGACGAATATATCTTTGGCCGCAGAATAGTTGCTGTTGGCAGCTGAGGACAGTGTAAGTATCTATTGAATGTCGCGTCACTCTTAACAGATACTCTTGCTTGGAGCCAAAATTGCTGCAGTCAATGAGCTGTTAACTAAAGGGATGATGAATAAGGGGTACAAAAAAAGGATGAAAAGGGTGCAAAAAAAAGGAACAAAAAGATGAAGACAAAAACTATCTTGACCTTATGAAGGCAAGAACACTCCCGGCCTAAGCTGCGCTGCAGCTTCAAATCTCGCTTAGTAAGAGTACACATCTTAAAGGACATGATACGTAACACAGTCTGTCTAACGTTCTTCATAATCATACGGGGGAGGGATGCGCTACATGAGCCTGTGGCGGCCAGATTGGTAGGAAAGTTCCATGTAATCGTTCGCACTTATTCATTGTCCATTGTCTCACATTGCCACAGTTAATCCCATCGTATCTCCAAGTCTCTCATGGGTGGTCTACTGTTCTTCGCTGAGGTATAGCGGTATCAGTTTGTGGACAGGCCTGTCCATGTATGTGGTCTGCACCACCAGCTTTCCTTTGTCCTTTTGAACAGTGGCCAGCCTCAGCTTCACGGACCTCACCAGGCCATCAACGCTGGGGTGAGTCTGCTCGACTCGAGCCACCTTCCAGGTACCCTTGGCGCTCCTTCCTCGGACAGCAAGACCATCATGCCTGGCCTGATGGAGTCCTGGGTATACCATTTTCTGCGCTGTTGCAATGTGGGCAGGTACTCTTTCTTCCACCTGCTCCAAAACTGCTCGACCAGGTATTACACGCGCCTCCATCGTTTCCTGGAGTAGAGGTCTTCCTTCTGAAAACTTCCCAGTGGTGGGAAGATTGGCTCAGGCTTCAGAGTAAGGAGGTGGTTGGGCGTCAAGGGTTTGCACGAGGTCGGGTCTTCCAGCTGGTTCACGCAGAGTGGTCTGTTGTTAACAATCCCGGCAACTTCATGGAACAGTGTCGACAGTGTGTCTGACGTGAGTCGACTGCCGTACTCTTGTAACAGCCCAGAGAGGACCTGGCGTACAGTGCCAATCATGCGTTCCCATGCACCACCGAAGTGACTGGCGGAGGGAGGGTTGAAGGAGAAGTTCCAGTTGCGTTCGACCATTTGCTCTTTGATCTTGCTTTCATTCATATCCCGCCGTGCTTTGTTCAATTCTCCAGCTGCCTCAACAAAGCTGGTGCCTCGGTCGCAACGTATCAATCTGACGTTGCCACAAATGGCAATGAATCTCCTGAGGCCACAGATGAAGGCGTCAGTGGTCATGTCCTCCAAGACCTTGAGATGAACTGCCCGTGAGACCAGACAAGTGAATATCAGGCCATAGCGTTTCGCCTCTGATCTTCCGTGCTTGATGAGGAATGGCCCAAAGCAGTCAAGGCCAGTGTTCGTGAAAGGCGGGAACGTTTCGGTCCTCTCAGGAGGGAGGTCGGCCATTTTCTGTTAAACAGGTTTACCCCGCAGTCTGGCACAATGCAGGCACGTGTGAATTACTGCAGAGACTACCTTCCTGGCCCCACAAATCCACAAGCCATTTGATTGTAGGGCGCCAATTGTTGTGGTGTCGCCCTGATGCCCCTTCCTGTGGTGATGTCTCGTCAGTAGCACTGCCAAGTGACTTGTGCCGGGTACTATCAGAGGGTTCTTCACTCGGCGTTCTTCTGCCGAGCGTGACAGGCGATCCCCGACCCTCAGCATTCCCTCCTCTTCAGTGTAAGGATCAAGCTGTCTTAGCTCTGGGGGGTTTGGGCGAGTCTGCTTTGTATAGGGAGCAAGCTGCAGACTTCTGAGTACTCTCTTAAGGCCTCTGCACGCGTACCGGTTGTCCCCCGGTTTTGCTGCCGATCCGGTCAAGAATCGGAACGGTTGACTCATTTGCATACAATCCGGCCCGGTTCTTGCTGCCGTCACAAGAGTGGCTCAACAAACAATTCAAACTAGATTGATCCAAAATTGCACATAAAGCAAACAACAACCACACAGTGCCCACTCCCTATTAACAACCTACTTAGTTATGCACCCATACTTCAGTATGATGTGACATAAGGGCACTGTTAACAACAACACATAAAAGTATGTCTCTTAGTCTTACCTTCAAATATAGAGGCCGACTCTCTGTCTTCGAGAGGGGTGGTGGTCAAGGCTTGGCTGAAACTTCGTCTTTCTGGTATGATGCAGCCAAGTCATAATGCACGCCACAGCGCGCAACAGACCTTCCAGCGTGGAGAACCTCTTGATCAATTTCTTGACGTCATTTCGTTCTTCAGGGGCTGTGTGCACCTTAAATGCCTTCACTTCCTTGTCATTGTTGTCAATGGAGACGTCTGGGGGGCTGTACTCAATAGTCTTTTGTCGCAAGAATTCTTGGCCTGACTAGAGTTCATGATCTCTTCAACCTTCACCACTCTTGATGCGTGGTCAGCTGGGTTCAGTTCCATGGCAACATGGTTCCACTGCTGTGGCTGTCTAAACTCTCTTATCTGCTGAAGACGGTTTGCCACAAACACATGGAATCGCTTCGTCTCGTTGTAGATGTAGCCCAAGACCACGCGTGAGTCTGTCCAGAAATGACGAGGAGCAGTTTTTACTGTGCTCGCGACGGTAAAGGTGGGACCTCCTTTCGACAGGATGTTATGAAGCAGGACAAACTCGTAATTGTGGGTCTTCATTTATTTGACATCAATTCACCTTCTGCATCTTCCTCAACAACTTTTGCGTGAATCGTCATCATTATCACCAATGTCGTCTGGTTTTCGGCAGGCCCAAAATACTGCAAATGTCCTGGTAAAAACTGTTACCTCCATAGGTCCCCTTGTAATATAACAATCAACATCCAGCACTGTAGATTTAATAGGGGCTGCCTTCTCAAAAGCTTGGCAGGGAATGATCAAGTTCAACTCGCGGTCAGGGAAACGGTCACAATGACACTGATTAGCAATTCTCAACAATTATTAATCCTGAACTAGAATGGCCTCAGAACCTCCAACAAAAGATAAACTTTACTCACAAAGCATCGATTTCTTATAGACATGGGCCGGTATCCAGAATGGCGATCTATCTTTTCAACACTCGATTTTTCCCCCAACCCTTGTGTCGATGAAAGTTCTTTCTGGTCTATGCCTCTTGTAAAAAAAAACAACCCAGACACCGACTCAAAAAGAATAACGTAAAAATGCACGTCACTGTAAGAAAAAACTACGTAAACACAGAAATGACAAACAATAAATGTGTGTGTGCATGCGTACATGAGGTAAAAGTCGTCTGAGTTGACCGAGACGAAGATTTAGCTAACCCCGCGTTATTTTTGCTTCGTGGATGGGGATTTAACCTAGCGCCTAACCTTGCAATAGCTAACCTGGGTTTAGAGACAAATCGGGTGTCACGTGTGTGTACGTAACTGCTGTGTTGTCTGGACATAGACAGACTGAGGTTTTTGTCACACAGCCAAAAAAATTAACACGTGGCAGGAAATGAAAAATTTGAAGGAAAAAGGGGGAACTAAAAACTATAGAAATCACTGCACACAGTATTTCTTCTTCAAAAGTACGACATTTATTATGACAAACAAGAAAAAGAAAAAAAAACACCACAAAGACAGTTAATATTAAATGACAAGGAATATAAAATCACCACCCCTGGTAGTGCTGGGGGTCGAACCCGGGGTCTCTCACACGCGAAGCGACAGTCGTACCCCTAAATGTCAAGGCCTAGCTTGACCCTGCCAATTTCATTCCTCCGCACATCCACACAGTCCTTAAAAGTTCCACATGCCGGCCTGGAATGTCCGGAATCACACACCTAAGGGTTGGTGGGGAAAGGGGCTAGACGATCCAAAATTACATGACTGTAATGTCGTTGAAAGAGTCGGACGCCTCTGTAGAAGTTTTGTAGGCTGTCACATTTGCCTGCCGTCAGTCGCCCAACTCCACGCCCGCCCAGTCGCTGCTCTTTGGTCAGCTTGCGGAGAGCTGTGCCTATTCGTTTGTGCGCATGGTTGACACATTCCAGCTTGCTGACCTCTGTGTCTCCATATGGTCGAAGATCATACACAGCCTTGTACGCTGCGGAGTCTCCATGGCTGAGCATGTCCACAAAACGAAATTTCAGCTTCTCCTCAGATCGCTGCCACATTGCCTTGGCTGCCTCCTGCTCCATTGCCTTGCTGGATGCTGTGTGGTTGATGCAGCAGTCAGCTTGGTGTTGTGCCTTCCACTGTGCAAACTGATCAGCTGGTAGTTGTTTCTCTTTCAACTTGCACGCATGGCAATACTTCGAAAGCACATGAAAGTCGACCACCAATCCAGTCAGCACATCAATGCAAACACCTACTCCATACAATGACGTGAAGCCTCTTTTCTGCCAAGTTCCATCAAAGCTGACAGCAATGTCGATGACTGGCACCTCTCCACTGTCAATCGCATCCTGGATGTCTGGATCCGCCTCAGCGTATGCCTGGCGGACAATCCTAGCCGTGCGTTGCAGCAGCTCTTCACCAGCATCCACTTCAATGCCTGTTCAAAATGAAAGTAATTAGTCAGGGTCATCAAATTATATACAATACTGCACATAGTATAATTACACAAATAGCCAAACCCACATTATTTACAATTTACAAACAAACATAATTTAGATTACAAGAATTCTATTTCACAGACTATCGTCACTGCAGTTCGCATTCACAACATGACTTCATCCCAACAACCATTATATAATTATACCACAACATGACTTCATCCCAACAACCATTACCTAATTATACAACTAAGCAGCAATACTATAATTACCTGTAAGTCTCTTGTCGTGGCTCTGATAAGTGGTAAGGTGCATGTTTGGGATGCCAATTACTGATGCAAATGTGTCTAAGGCTGCATGACTTTTCCCTTTCTCATGGCTGAAAAGCACCATCCTTGAGTTGATTTCAAAGGCAACATTCTCTTTCTCGCTGTCATCAATTCGAGGAGACGATGAAACCGACTTTATATACTGTCCACAGTTGCACTGAAGATTTAGTTTGGAAGCAAAGCCTTGATTTTCCATTTCGCACACGGTGATTTTCATGCCATCAGCAAAACATTCTGGACACAACAAATCCGAAATCAGTCTGGTTAGCTGCAGTGTATGGGAGAGTGTCAAAAACTGATCTTGTCCAGTAGGCTTTTGTTGTTGTTCTGGCCCAGCAACACTTATTAGACGATTGATTTTCAGTTTTGATGCACACGTGTTTGTATCATCATCCTCTGAGTCTGACAAAGGCTTCTTTTTCTTCACCGATTCATCCCACTCATCATCACTATCGTTCTGCCTTTTGGTGTCCAGCAAAGCTGCACGAGCACTCATCAGCTGTTGTTTCCTTTTCACGTTCTTGGGGCGAGGCATTTTGATCACAAATGCAGAAAAAACACACTGAAATTCTAAACTTTTTCAGTCAGCCATTACAAACTGAAAGCGTCCGTGGAAGTGACGTCATGGCTTGTCAACACAAAATACGAACATTCTGATTGGCCGGATTCAAGTCAGTCACACGAAAGCGAGTACTCGGGTTGGTCAGAACAGTCCATTGGTGCCGGCGTAGTACGCGAATGCCTAATATATGGTGATTTCCGACAGTTTAGTGCCTTCGGAAAACTTCGCCAATGAGCTCTTTAGAACACAAAGAGCAACGAGTGAGTGTCTTGGTGGGAAAGATGACGTTGGCAGCTTTCCAGTGATTTCTCACATGATACGTTTCGAGTTTGGTTTCACGCGGTTGTCAAGGCTGAAAAGTCGATATTTTCAGGGTATTTTGGCAAACCGCGTGAGCGTCTCGCAATTCGGGTTGTAGTAATTAGCAAAATAAAGTATGAAACAATATGTTTTTTGACAAATCAAGTTACGTACTGCATAATATATAATAATAGAGTGAGAAAATGACATTATCATAAAATCATGAAAAATCATTATTTTGGACGAAATTACACCCCCGTGTCTCACCTTAACGTGCATTGGCAGTGGTCTGTCTGAACATATCGGCTACTGAAATCTTCCACCTCTTGGCTACCACCCTGACCACTTGGTATATGATGTACAGGTCAGTGCCTTGAGTGGAGTTTATGGGGCTTAGCTGAAGCGTCCAACTCAAGCAGAAGACAGTCCATGAGAATGGCCAGAATAGTTTCCAGGATGTGTGCTTCATCATTGGCATGAATACTCCCATACTGAAATGAGACAGAGAGAAGGCAGACATCCGTTGTCTTACCCTCAAGGGCTTTTCCTTGAAATATTGAACCTGGATGGTATTATCCATAATCCTTATCCAGGTTATCTGTCAGAATAGAAAGAAGATAGTCAAGAGCGTTCTTCTGCTCCTTTGAGCCTTCCCGACAGAGGATTGGATTGGCAGCTGATTTCTCCTCCCACAGGTTCTGGAGGAGCAAGGCCAAGAGTCCACGCTGCAGCTTCCAGTGCTCTGTCTGGGTGGGCGGTAGGCCTCGAACCTATCCCATAGTTCTGAGAATGTTCAATGTAATTGTTAAGTGAATCATAGCAGAATTCACTGTCATGAGTCAATATCATGTATTGATTAAAGTGGGTGTTCATCAATGGTGTGACATTATAGATTACAAGGCTGATAGGCTCTTTATCCCCATCCGTCCATCCATCCATCTGGGTGGAGTAGACGAGACCCACTTTTCCTCAATTTGAAGGGCCTCCTGACCAGCTGTACTGCCTGATCCTTCTTGTCTTGATAGAAGGGGGCTGTTTGGGGTGAAGACTAACAGCCAGCTTCTCTCCTGTATCTGACAGCAAACTGGTCAGGCATTCCACCAACGTCTTCGAGTCTGCACTGGTGGACTGTGATGCATCACAAATATATGTCAGTAGTACCAGGGTTTGGGGAGAGGAGTGATTTGTGGGGAAGGAATCAGTCTTGTTGGTGCAAAAACACTTGGGGTGGAAACGGTTGCAACCAGAGACATTGCAGACATAGACATAATACCTAAACTAGATGTGCAGTGTTAACTTTCACAGCAAAGTTTCACATTTACCCACCGCGTCTCCCTACGCGATTCGTAAGAGGCGAATAACTAGGGACACCGTGACTTGATTAGCCTTTACTCAAACTGTTCTAAAGAGTTTCGTGCTTAATGGCCTTACATAGCCTACAAAGGCTGATAGGCCGTAAAAAACACCAACCAACCAACCAACCGTACTGACCCTCATAATGACATTTAGGCCATGAAAAAAATTGTTTACAGTAACCCGACCAACCCTATACATTTTGCACTGAGTCTAAAACTTTTTTCCCAAAAAGATTTAAAAAAGGAAGATAATTTTAGAAGCCAAGGCAAAATCTTCTAACTGAACCTTACAGACGAGAGAGGGGAGATATCCAAACATAATAAAAGGGGCCTTACTCCTCTTACTTCCGATCTCTGCCAAAATGGAAAAAATCAGCGTACAACAGACAAGTGCTCGCTGTGCTGCAGAAAAAACCCTACCTACCGACCCTATTTTTGGGCCCATCTTAGCCTAATACATCTTACTGGCTGAAAGAACAAGCTTTACTGTGTGATACATGACAGTGGCATGAAGAAATGACAAAGCAGAAAGTCAAAATATTTTCAGGTAGTGGTAGTTTGTGTCCGAGTAGAGGGTGTTCACCTAGCCTCTCTGCAGCATGTTTGTGATGGTCAGCCTCTTGAGTCGTCCTTGCACTTCCAGTGCTGCTGCATTTGGAACCACGGTATTTGCAGGCTGTGGAACATCATCATCTTCATCATCCGGAAAATCAAGATTGTCTTGGTACAAAATGCACACATTCTGAATGACACAGGTAGCGAGAATGAGCTGGTTGATTTCCTGCCTGTCCACAATTTCGATAGAATGACGAAGAACTGGAAATCTCTTTTTCAACAACCCAAAACACCTTTCAATCATCTGACGTTTGGTGCTGTGCACTTGATTGTACAAGAGTTGTGCTGGTGTCAAATTACCAGTGTTGCGGTAGGGTGTCAAGAGCCAGGCTGACAAAGGGTAGGCAGCATCACCCAGCAAATGATATCTTCCTTGTTGACATTTAAAATATCCACTGTCCCACAATGTGCACGATCTCAGGGCGCGGGCATCATGCATTTGGCCTGGGTTGCCAACGCTGACATAGGTGAATCTGAGGTCCTCGCAACACACAGCCTGAACATTGACCGAAAAGTATTTTTTCCGGTTGTAATACGAGTCTGGGTTGTTGGTACGAGGCCTCCATATTGGGATGTGTGTTCTGACCAGGAATCCGATGATTCCGGGGAAGTTGTTGCCTGTGCTTTGAATTGCCTGCGCGATGTCATCCATCTCATTTGGTAATGGCCAGGTGACATGTTGGGGTAGCATTGTATCCAAAATAGAAGAGACAACTTGTCGCCTTGCCTTGATGAACGATGCTTCGGACACGTTAAACAACTGTGCCACTTCAAACACAGTAGACTTGGAACCTGCATACCTGCAACAAATAATATGGATCATAGTGTTAATTGAAATGACATGGATTGTGCTTGGAATTAAATCATGGGTCACATATTGTTAATGTAAAGGGAAAACTCCATAGTCCATTACATGTACTGCAGATCACCAAAAACCCATTTTTTGGGGTGGTCGTGTGTCGGTTCAGGCGGAAGGCGCGTGTTTTTGTTTACAGCATGTGTAAAGAGGATGTGTACATGTACAGAATCTCTAGTTGACTTAGAAACTGGCAGTCATTTTCAGGTTGCCAGCCAGGCTAATGGTGCTGTAAATCGACTTCGCCACACACCATTTTTAGGGGTCGTTGGCGAGCATTAAATCTCAGCGCTGCTTAGAGTTTGTACTTTTGTATAATCAGGAACCATGAACATTTTTTCCCTAACTAGAACGACCTCAGACAAATGCTGCTCTTAAAGGTAAAATTTCAATAGAGCCAAAAGTAACATTTGTGTGTTCAGGTCATGAGACAGTCACAAATCTTACCTTAGAAACATCCCTATCTTTTTTTCTGCTGTGATGGCTTCTCGTCCACCGATATGATTGTTTGTGTCATCCACATCAAGTGTGTCCAACATATACTGGAACACTGAACATGGAACCCAAAATGTGCGCCTGAAATGTGCCTGGCTCATCCGTGGTGCCACCTCCTCCATGTAATTTTCTATTTTTCGATGACTCTCTCGAACACTGCAAAAAAACACACAACAGAAAACAGTTGTGAATCCGTTGAACAGCGGGACATCGGTCGCCATCACTGTTCCTACAGCCTCAGGACGACTCCAGGGGCACCGCGACAGTCCTGTGAACCACTGGACGAATACTCTCGAGTCGGCCAATGATTCCTTTCAGTGATGTACCTCTCGACCAAGCTTTCCCGTTAGTCCAGAGATTCAATCTCCATTTTTCAACTGCTCAGTCCCTACATCATGGGCACGGTTCATCCTCTCTTGTAGGTTTGTAACATAGTTGGTCACTGCTCTTTTTTCCGTCGTGGGAGACCGCCCAAACTGCAAGTCCACTGGCAAACTGATCTCCCGACCCAACATCATCATGCATGGGCTTACTGCAGTTGCGTCATGTATGGACGATCAGTATGCCATCATGATGACATCCAGGTGGGAATCCCACTCCGACTGGTCGTCACGCACATACGCGGAGAGCATGCTCTCCAGAGTTCTGTTGAATCGCTCCACCATACATTCTGATTGTGGGTGGAAGGCTGTGGTGCGCGTCTTCTCCGCGCTGAGCAAAGCACAAAGCTCTTGGAAAAGATACGACTCAAAATTCCTACCTTGGTCAGTATGAATCTGGTGCGGTGTACCAAATTGGGATATGAATGCCAGGAGGGATTTTGCCACCGTGTAGGCCGCCTGATTGCGGATGGGGTACACTTCAGTCCACTTGGTGAAATAGTCTATCACCAGGATGTATCTGTTTCCTTCCTCTGTTAAGGGAAGAGGCCCCCAGGATATCCAAGGCAATCCTTTCCATCGTCGCACCTACCACATAGTTCTGCAGGGGAGCTCTGCGAGCCCGAGATGAAGTACTTTTTGTTCCACAGATATGGCAACTATGGCAGTGTCTCTCCACGTCTCGGTGGTACCCGACCCAGTAAAACCTTTCACGAATACGTTGCATTGTTCTTCTTTTCCCGAGATGTCCTGCAGTTGGTGCATCATGAAGGCATCGCAACACAGACTCTCGTAGTTCTAATGGTACAACGAGCTGCCAAGTCACCACTGATCCATTATCAGATTCCCACCTACGGTACAGGACGTCACTTCTGAGCTGCAGTCTGTCAAACTGCGCCCAGTAGGACTTGAGTTCCGTCCCTTCATGAGAAACGTCCTTCCACAGGGGACGCACACCACTGCTCGCCCACTGTCTTGCTTTCTGGAGAGTAGAAAAGAAGTAATGGAGACCTTTGTCCAACTACAATTAAAAAAATATATATATTCCAGAGCTTTCGGGGCCAAGTAGGCTCCTTCGTCAGTGAAAGGCTATGTGAACGTGTCTGCCCTAGTAACCGTATATACCTTTCTTTTCCCCGTCCAAATCTGACGTCGCACCACTGATGACGTAACGTCCGATGCCTAGCAACGAAATCTACCTGTATCACAAAGTAACTAAATAGAAATTAGAAGCGCAAAACTTAAGTCTAGCCTATANNNCACACTAACAAATCAATTTGGAACAATAAAATTGGTCTGAATATACCTTACATTGTGTATGTTTTATGTACAAAATTTCATGAACATAGCTCTTATACTTGCTGAGTAAATTTTTTTTTTTAATAATTTCATTTTTCAACGTAGTGTCCCCCCTTCAAGGATCTGGAGGCAGTTCTGGAACTGGGCTTTGTTATTTTGGCGCAGATCTTTCTTCACAAAGTCATTTGGAGACATCCAGCTCAGGTTCCTGGCAAGGCCATATCTGATGGGGCTTTTATCCATAACTTTCTGCACAAGAGCCTGAGTGAGTTTGGTCGTGCGCCATACTCTTTTCTCTTTTAAACTGTCATGTATCACAGTACGCTAGGTCATGGAAAATGTTATTGAGGGTCATGGAAAGTCATGGAAAAGTCATGGAATTTTGTATCTAAAAACCTGTACGAACCCTGGGTCTACATTCCAGCGTACACGGAGAAGTATCCATTTATAGTCCGCGGCACCACTGACTCCACTGTCAAATGTACGACTTGTGATAACCAGTTCAGCATCTCCAGTGGTGGCGCCAACGATATCGAAAGGCATGTTGAAGGCCCAAAGCATGTGAAGAAAAATGAGAAGAAGGTCGCAGCAGCACAAAAACCTATCGGTGAATATTTTACACCGCCTCCTTCGAAAGTGTCCCAAATCGACTTCGACGTAATTCGAGCTGAGGCGATGATGGTAGACTTGACAGTAGAACTGAACCTCCCAATGGCGGCATTGGACAAACTGAGTGTAGGTGTAGGGGAAGACCTCCTCTTCCCACACCTCCCCATGGTTATGCTTGCCATAATGACAATCCCTCACTCATCAGCTCACTGTGAGCGCATTTTCTCAGTCGTGAGAAAGAACAAAACACACTTCAGAGGCAGCATGGGATCCGACACCTTGGAGGCCTTGGTGGTAGCCAAGTCCAGGCCTGGACAAGCCCTTGACAGAAACTACAGTGTCAAAGACCTGAAAGGCCTGAAAAGTGCCTACTACCAGTCTTTGTCACAGTAAACAAGCTGCAGAACTATTGTATATAGTGTACATAAAATCAGGTATGTTTTGTTTTATCTTTTGGTCCCTGGTTAATGATTAAAGTTGCTTTGTTTTCTTGCACTGTCGCACGGTTTAATACTGAAATCTGAACTGAAATACGGAAATTGGAACTTGGTAATACTGAAATCGAAAAAGGAGGGTAGGCAGCCCTGCTGTCTCTCCTTCCCACGATACAGAACATGCTGACACATGCATTTACACATCTGGTCTCAGAAATACCCTGGGTTTTCACTCTTATTCAAGATGGCGACGCAGTAGGAAGGAGAAGTCTAAATATATTCCGGCAGAAGGGGATCCCAGTACACTTGAAACTCCGGCTCCACGGGGAGTGTAGGGTTTTGGCACAACAGTGACCAGCCAGTGCCAAGGGGTTAATTTATGTGGTCTGATGCTAATATTCACTCAGTAAGAATAGATTTTGTTTCTTTCCAGGACGTGGCATCAGTGACTCAGGTGACTGAGAGGTAAGAATGCCATCATGATCTCACTGTGTTTTCTAATCAGTCTGGCAACAGCTTCCCCCAGTGAATTTCCGCAATTAAGGGGAGACACCACTATAAAAATGGTCAAAATGTCAACTTTTGGTGATTTTGACTTATGAGCATTTTTTTTGTGTTTCAACCCTCTGCTATATAATTCCAATAGTCTCTCTATTTAAAAGATGCTAGAAAACATGTAAAAATGCAAAGAAAAAACCTTACCCCTTTGACAATTTTTGCAGGCGCTATTGGAAATACATAGAAGATGGAAAAAGCAAGTTTTCCCAAGGTTTCTTTTTTCACGTTTTCTCGGAAACTACCTTTTATGAACTAGAAATTATACAAAAAATATTCAGAGCCTTGTAGAGATCTGTAATTTTTAGGGTGTGTTCTTTAAGCATGTAGCAACATTTTTTCACGTGGGTTTGTGAAATGAACCCCTTGGGCAGCAGCTATACACTATACAAGTTCTAAAAATGGAGATTCTTTTGAGTAAATAAACTAAGTAAGTATCCTTTTCAAAAGTATTTGGAATTTTCCCAAAAGGATGTGACAAGTTTTAGATATTGAAAAGAAAAATATAAGGAAACCAAAATGAATTTTGCTGTATATAGATTCTGAGCTGTACATTTTTTTTAAGATAGAAAATTATGTGTTATTTAAATAATTAACAGATGACCTACTTTTTTCCATTGAGCAAAAGTGGTTTTCACTTATTTTCATGTATATCTTTGAATTGCCATGCATGAAAGTTATAAAACTCATTGCAGTTAAAAAAATTGTCTTTTACCCATGTCAGGCTGAGCTATTGATGATAGGATGCTAATTGCTTAGGAGTAGAGTAGAATATGTGTCCAAGAGAATATTTATCTTTGTCAAGCAGACAACTTGAAAGGGTTCTTTAGAAGCTGTGCCTCATAATTTAACTTTCAGTTTGTGTACTTGTTTGTCTAATCAGCATTTGTTTATTTTCTTGTTTGCCAGGATCCTGAATGAGTACAGCGAGACGGGACACTTCTCCTACCTTGACATCATTGACAACCTGGGCTCCGCCATGCTGCTCAGCACCACTCTCACTTTCCTGGGTAAGCCATGTCCTTCACTGGCACTGTAATGTCGCATTCAGGGAATACAGGAAACACAGTCCGTGAATAAATGAATGAGAGTCTGACAGAGATGGATGGGCAGGCAGACTGACCAGAAAGACAAGGAAAGCACATTTTTGAAAAGGAGTTGACATGCTTATTGCAGTGGACTAGTAATGTCGCTGTAGTGGTTACTTGAACAGTTCATGACTGTTGAATCATAACCTGGCCTGTAGGTCTCTCTACAAGCACTGATCAGAAAAGTGGTAGAAAATGCTCGTGAAGATAAGAACCATGCAAGCCAAGTAAGTATAGGGATATATGTCACACTCAGACGTGACCAGCAATGAAAATCTCACACATATTATGTGCATCGGCCATTTCATTCAGTGGAGGACGTATTTCGATTTCAAGTTGTTTACAGACAGATCAGCTGAAGACTGGCCAGCTCTAGAGGAGGCTATTTTTGTTGTTGCAGGGAAGTACCGTGAATTCCACAAGATGTATGAGGATGGTGACTTCTACAGTGCTGGTGCTCTGCTTCTGTCCCTCCTGACTGCAAGACTGGCTCCTCGAAAGTAAGTCCCCAGCACCGGCACCGTGCTCTTTAGATTGCTGTTTGTGTGTGTATGTGTGCATGCATGTGTGTGTTTGTGTGTGCATGCATGTGTGTGTGTTTGTGTGTGCTTGCATGCGTGTGTGTGTTTGTGTGTGTGTTTGTGTGTGTGTGTGACAGACAGACAGAGAGAGAGAGAGAGAGGAAGGAGGTGTTCATGCATTTTATGCCAGTGAATTCAAAAATATTTGTACTGAACTCATGAGTGGCTATGTAAAAACACTGACAGTTTCCTGTAGATGTATGTATATATAAATGTACCTTTGTTGTCATAATGGCCACCAAGGAAAGTTGTCATAAAAAGGTTTGTGATAAAGTTTATATATATTATGCAGTTGCAGAAATATTGGAGATACACTGCTGTCTGTCTTCACAATTGCTTGTGACAGTAATGGTTAGATCTCTACTAGATCATTGTTAGGTAGTGTTAGGCTGCCATTGACAAAATAAGTTCAAACGATTATAAGTTCAAGAGATTATGATATTCAAAACATTAATTTTCTTTTCTGTTCCTCTGATTGTTGGAATTGAAAGCAGCTGTTTCGTGAGAACCCGTTTTGTACCTGCAGCTTCTGGATCACACTGCTGATGGATGCGGTGCCGCTTTTGGAGTCCAAGGAGGTGAGAAGGCCACAGATGCTGCTGTCTCAGACATGACTGAGTGCCTGGGTCCGGCCTGCTTCTCTAGTTGGTCTATCCACTATCCCTTTTGGAGGACTCCTGGACTGCTTGTATTTCTATCCATCATTACCATTGTCATCTTGTGATTGTGAAAGCCACTTCCACCACCACTATCACCTCCAGCACCGTAGTCATTGTATTCCTCATCGTCATCATCATCCCTACCACCACCACCAGCTGTACTACTGCCACAACCATGCAGATCTACCACCACTACCACCATTATCATTGGACATATCTGTATTTACTTTTCGACATTTATATATGTTGATTGGATTTCTTAACATGACAATGAATAGCTGTTTTTGCTGGATAGCATACATGTATAACCATCCATCCATCCATCCAATCACTCATCAGGCCATTGTCCATCTGCTTGTCCATCCATTCATCCACCCATCCAACCATCCATTGATCCATCAATCTAATATCTATGGCTCTCTCTTTACATGCACCCCATATATTTATGGCTGTCAGGTGGTCTTCAGCAGCAGCCAGACCTATGAGTTGATGCACTGTCTGGAGGAGTTCACCATGGGTCAGGCCACAGACAGGGAGATCATCAGACCCAAGGTGAGACTTGCAAGGACTCCGTGTCTCTGGTGCCAGGAAGTGTGGGCCAAAGTGCTGCCTTCCTGCTCAGTTTGCCAGACATGCCCCCCCACCTGAAGGCAGACTTGTCTCTCCACATTGTTAAAATGGCAAATCCACTTTTCTGTCATGAGTCCTATAAAGCCATGTTTGTCTGACCTCGAGTGCCCATTATACTAGAGCAGACCTGCCTATTCTCCCGAAAAATTCGGGAGACTCCCGATTTAGGCCTGTTTCTTCTGCTTTGCCCCCCTGAACCCCCCAGCAGGGCGTTGGCCCTGGACCCCACCAGGGCCTTGGCGGACCCTGGACCCCGACCTGTTTTTCAGAATCTCCCTAATTGGCCTTTGGGGGGGGGGGGGGGGGTAGGCAGGTCTGCTAGAGGAAGGCTGATGCCAGGCAGTTGTCAGTTGATTCTACAGTTGTAGCCAAGACATGTACATAATGTAGGTATGTATACAACATAGATAAACTGCTTACAACTTATTGACTCACATGCGAAGCAAAAGTGAGTCTATGTACTGAGCCGTGTCGTCCGTCCGTCCGGGCGTCCGTCCGGGCGTCCGGGCGTCCGTCCGTCCGTAAAAAAACTTAAACGTTGGATTTTTCTCGGAGACTATTAAGTCTATCAACACCAAATGTGGCATGATGGTGTATGATGACAAGGCCTCAAAAAACATACATAGTGACTTGACCTTGCTTCAAGGTCAAGGTCACAGGAGCCATAAATGTGGTCTCAAAAACAGTCATTTTTCACATTTTCCCAATTTTCTCCCACGTTATTGAGAATGGCGACCTCAGCTACAAGTGGTATATAGGTCAAAGCAAGCCCTGTCTTTTGATACCAGTTTGGTTGACCTTGCTTCAAGGTCAAGGTCACAGGAGCTCTTCAAAGTTGGATTGTATACATATTTTGAAGTGACCTTGACCCTGAACTATGGAAGATAACTGTTTCAAACTTAATAATTATGTGGGGCACATGTTATACTTTCATCATGAGACACATTTGGTCACATATCATCAAGGTCAAGGTCACTTTGACCCTTATGAAATGTGACCAAAATGGGGTAGTGAACCACTAAAAGTGACTATATCTCATGGTAGAAAGTGCCAATAAGCACCATTGTGCTTCCTATGTCTTGAATTAACAGCTTTGTGTTGCATGACCTTGGATGACCTTGACCTTGGGTCAAGGTCACATGTATTTTGGAAGGAAAAATGTGTACAGCATTTGTTTGTGTATGATGTCATTGGTAGGTTTAGTTGTTTGACCTTGACCTTGAAGGTCACCTGAAGGTCAAGGTCATATAAAGATCAAGGTCAAGCATGTGAGTCGTATGGGCTTTGCCCTTCTTGTTTTCAAGTGTATGAATGGACTCTGCTTTCTTATCTGAAAGAAAAGTAAGTGCAAACTTTTTTCTTCTTTTTTTCTACTACGTACCCCAAATATAGCTGTATCCCCCTTTTTGTTTAGGGGTTGTCCTCCTCCGCTGAGATCAGGGTAGGCATATCTGCTTTGCTCAGATCAGTCTCCCATCAGCAGGACGAATGATTTTAGCTGACATGGTTTGAGGTAGATATTGTAAGATTTTTAGTGAACTACTTTCATTCTGAAGTGGCTCCAACATGTTGACATCTTTCCATCAAGTTATCATATGTCGAATATTCTTTCAGTGTTTCCATATAAATGATAAATTCCTTAGAGGACATGTTGCCACCAAGGGGGATGCGAATGTTGGGGGCTGCTGGTTGAGGTTGGCTGCAGAGGCTTCATAGCAGGTCTGTCAAGGGCAAGTGGTCGGGTCTCAGGAGGTGGTGAGAGAGGCATGGAAACTACAGAGGGTGGCTTAGCCTGCAATCCTCTCCGTGGATCTGGCAGACCAGAGACAAGTTGGGTGATGGACAATAGATCCAATGCCCCCCAGTGGCCAGATTGGCTGCTTGGGGCTGAGCTACTGGAGCAGGCCCCAAAAGCCCAGCAGCCAGGGGTTCCAGCTGATGGGGGGGGGGGGGGCATCGGGCAGCTCCTGCTGTATGTTGTACTGTCCAATTGCAAGGGCGGGTACCCAACATTGTCCACACTGAAATAACATTGGGGTCTAGATATTTGTTGGATTTTGTAAACTGTATTTTTAATGATTTGTAATTGTTTGGTGTTGAGGATTTTTTAATGGAAAAGCCTCCATAAAAGGGCCACAGTGGTGGACTCATCGGAGGAGCGGGGTGTGAGTAAGACAGCCAAGCTCGTGGGAAACACAAACTGGCAGGACACAACATCTGATTGGCTCCATTTTTACAAGTTTTTTTCTCCGAATCGTAAGATTTTTTGGTCATTCCATGTATGAATCACTGCAAATTCACTGAAAATTAACCAACCAAAATCACTTGGCACTCAGATGCTGCTGCTTCCTAGCTTGTATTGCCTGCCAGCTTGGCCATCTTTCCACACCCCTCTCCTCGGACAAGTCCTCCAGTGTGATCCATTTATAGAAGTTATTTTTTAAATGTACGATGGGTATGTCGGTATCACTGATGCACTGAAGTGTGCATGTGTTGAGTAAGTGATGCTCTGCATTTTCCAGGCCATGAAAGAAATGCAGAATGATAAACTGGAGATGCTGAGGATAGCATTGACACGCAACCTGGCCCGAGGCATCATTGATGAAGGCACGGTGCTGCTCGGATCTGCCAAGTGATGGAATGGTGCAGATGCATTGAACTCCGTGCAGGACTCCCTAAGAACCTTGTTCAAGACATGGAATGAGGTCGAGACCTCTGAGAATGTCAGACCTAACCCAAGAACAGGGAATGAAATCCCAGCGTGCTGGACTGGAAATACATCTCAAGGACAGAGAGATTGACTCTAAAAACAGATGAATCCCTCAAGATTTTTCTTCGTGCATTTCTTTGATTGATGAAATGCTACTACAGGATAGTCTGATGGAATCTGTCTTAATTTTTATTGGGTGCTGCTCACCAAGAGACTAGCAGTGATTTGCCTGGTGTCATTGGGACCACCTGAGCTGAATCATTTTCATTGAAATCTGCAATGTTGTTGGTGAGTGTATAATCTCTGTCGTGGTGTACTTTGGGTGGTGAAGTCAGGGCAGCAACAACGTATATATATATGTGCTCAGAGCACTTGCATTTTGACATCGAGTAGAAATTCATTATTCAGTGCAGAGGCTACATTGAATCTTATCCTCATGTTTATGCCTCTTTCACTGGAATGAAAGTACTCTCAATATGGGTATTCAGGCACTGTTTTGTGATACATCTACAAATCAACAAGTCTATCTTTTCACTTGGGATGGATGTGTTGTCATGAAGGTAAGAACTGCTAGGGTTGATGTGTTGGGTCTTTCCCAGTCATGATAAGGTTGCTGAAAACCCTGAATACTGTATGAGAAGAATAGCTGAAGTATTTTTGATTGAAACAATCCTATAAGTGTCACACATGTATGTTTTACTTATGAAGAAATATCAAAAATGACAATGAGCACCGATACATTGATATTTGTTTGAATTTCTAATTAAACGACACTCAAAGATACGGTGTGAATGTGAATCTACATGGAAAAAAAGCAAAGAGACTGCAGATTTTGTGTCTGCAGTTATGGTTAGAGACTGCATGGTCTATTATGTACATGTGTGTGTTGACTTGCAAATTGTGGCCACTGGCTGCATTTACTGGAGAACTGCAGTGAGAGGAAGTCTAGCATTTCATGACACAATGTTGGGATGCCTTGGATCAAAGACACAACACTTAAAACTGCAAAGCAGCATTGACAGTGTACATGTATGAAGCGTACAAAAGATGCAGGGCTGCACTCATTCATGTAGGCAAGGCTCTAGCCTGGTTTCCAGGGTTCGTACAGGTCATGGAAAACCTGGAAAGTCATGGAATTTGATTTTTCATTTTCCAGGGCTGGAAATTCGTGGAATTTCAATTTAAGTAATGAAAAGTCATGGAATTTAATAAAATTAAAAAGAGAAAGAAAAAAAATGTTTTCTAGGCTGTGCTTCGCGCGATACTCTCAATCTATTTTTACCCGCTGCGAACGACAGGAAAACGTGCACTTGCATCCCATTGGTTAATTTTGAAGGCTCGTTTGTCTTCTGCTTTCTGATTGGTTCTTTGGCTAGGTGACCTGGTTTCATTTCCATCCCGGTCGGGTCAGTTGGTTCAAACGAAGAGAAAGTGAAAAGAGCTTGTTTTGTTTGTGGTGCAGTGTTTCTTTGATATTATCATCATGCCTGGAAAGTGTAAATTTCAAGACACTTGGACACGAGACGAAAAATACCGTGAGTGGGTCATGCGAGTGAAACTGAATGGGATGGCAAAGTGCTGATTTTGTGAAAAAGAGTTTGATGTGTCCAACATGGGAGAGGCAGCTTGAAAAACCACATGAAAGGTATCGCGCACTATTTCAAATTACTGGATTTTTACAATTAAGAAAGATTTGAAAAAGATGAAAGTAATGTCCATTCATGATTTGTTTGTTAACCCATTGCTTACGCAGCGCAAGGACGTGTTGCGATAACGCCAACACCCGTTGGCTACGTAGCGCAAGTACGTGTTGCGGTCGCCGTAATTAATTTTTCCTATCTCCGTGTCTGTTTCAAGGGAAGTAAATCGTACAGCTCTTTATTCTCTGTCCAGTGTGTGTTCGCTGGAGTTACCTTTTCTTTTAGTATAGTCCCCGTGAGAAAGCTAGATGTAGTAGAAGCTACGCTCACCCTACGTCGGGTTTATGCGCTTGTCAACATGGCGTCGCGTTGTCGAAAGGTGATCGATCGGTGATGAAAATGACGAAGTATTAGAAGTGTGGATGGAAGAAGGGTCTGATATTGAAGATCTAGGTGGATATTGGACTTCTGAAGAAGATCTTTATGATTCTGATGCGGAAATAGTCCCAGTCAACGAGAATGAAGCGGTGGCTGATTACGAAGACGAATCGATTTCGTGGCTGAAAACGAAAACGAATTGACTTCGTCGCCGTCGCGTCAGAAAGAGAGGAAGAGATAGAAACGGTTTTTACAGCAGACACAGACATCGATTCGGATGCAGAGGATGCCGAAAACCTTCTCTACTCCTCCAATGAACTGTACCACACAAAAGAGGACTATGCTGAGTAGGGCGCCTTCTTTCTCTCAGGTCATTTGAGACTTTTCTTCTATTCAAACAGAGACAGATTGCAGTGAGTAAGTGTATATTTTCTGATTTCCCCTCTCTGACTTGCTAAAACAAATCATTTTCAAGCGTTTTTTTATCCTGTAGTCAATCATTCATCAATATAGTTTGATGCGGAAATACTGATTTCAGAACTGTTGTGCAAAATTTATCTCTTGACTATTATTACAATACATTAGGTGTAAAAAAAAATGAAAATCAAAATTGCATGTACCTGGTGTTAAAAAACACATTTCCCCAATTTTCTTACTGCATATTGTAACTATCCAGCACTTCAGCTAGAAAGTGCAAATGATTATCTTTCTTGTGGTACCAACCATTAAACAGTTATTCTAAATTTGGACTTTGTGTGATTTTTTGAAAACTTGCAAAAACGCTGCGTACACAGGTAAAGTTCCTAATGCTATCCCTGCGTAAGCAATGAGTTAACTTGCCTTTGTCAGTTTTTTAATCAATCCGCTGTAAAATATAATAAAAAGAATTAGAAATTTTTTTTACAACTGGTGTATTGTGAGTGAGTTTGGTCGTGCGCCATACACTTTTCTCTTTAAAACTGTCATGTATCTCAGTACGCTAAGTCATGGAAAATGTTATTGAGGCTCATGGAAAATCATGGAAAAGTCATGGAATTTTGTATCTAAAAACCTGTACGAACCCTGGGTTTCACTGCCAGGGAGTCTGGGCATTGAGGCAGGGCTGTAGTCTTGTATTTGGTGCCACTGATGTGTTATGAATAGGATATGCTCTCCAGCGTTAACACTCCAACTGCCATGTTTTATGTACATTTTCAAGTAAATTGACATCTGCTACAACAAATGTTTCTCCATTTTCTGTTTCATTCTTTTTATTGTTGAGGCACATAGTTTGTAAGGGGGAAAATGTGATGAAAATACTAGCCAATCACTGATCATGCTGTCAACAGGATAAGTGGCAACTTCTTGTGTCACCTTCACAGTTTCTGCTCACCCCACACACTGACCATTGAGCATTACTGTCCAACTTTTATCCCTCCAGGTTTACTGGAGGTCCTACAGACTTTATCCCTCCAGGTTTACTGGAGGTCCTACAGACTTTATCTGTCTGTCTGTCTGTCTGTCTGTCTGTCTGTCTGTCTGTCTGTCTGTCTGTCTGTCTGTCCCGTCTCCACGGCTTATATCTCAAAAACTACTGGACGGATTTTCTTGAGATTTTGCACACTAACTGGAAGTTAGGTCCGATTGAATGTATTAAATTTTCAGAATCGAGGCTTGAAGAGAAAGTGGTTTTTTAAGGTCGTATTCTCGAAAT
>JAWQFJ010000556.1:0-32500 GCA_034096865.1 Theodoxus fluviatilis
AGGCACTTTCCTCTCCTCCACGCTAGAGAGAGACTTCCTGAGCACCAGGAGTCTGCGGGGGGCTTTTGTCCTTTTCCCCCTGAAAATCTCGACGAATCATGTGGGCACAATGAAACCCAAATGAGAAAGTTAATTCGAAAATCGTTTATGGCATGCCAGACGAGATTGGGAGTAGTCGTCTTACTCTTTTCGGCTGTTTTTCTACGTTCTTTGTGACGGTGTTGCTTGGGTTTACTTTTTCCAATGTCTCTCCTTCTTTACCGTAGTCACGCCATGTGCTTCTCTTTATCCGTGTATGAAACCTTCTTTGCGGATGCCCTCCTCCATATTGTCCTTTCACCCACCCACCCACTCACCCCCCCAACCCCCCACCCCTCTCTCGCTCTCTCTTTTGGGCTTCTTTATCTGGTCCACTTTGCTCCTTTACATGTAGAAATCATTTTCTCAGATATCTCCTTTTCTTTCTCACTCTCACTCTTTTTATCTCCGAATGTGTGTGTGTGTGTGTGTGTGTGTGTTTGCTCGCGTGTGGGTTTGTCTGCTCTCTCTCTCTATCTCTCTCTCTCTTTCTCTCTCTCTCTATGTCTGTCTGTCTGTCTGTCTGTCTGTCTGTCTCTCTCCCCTCCCCCCTCCCCCTCTCCATCAGATTCCTTGCACCCCGTATCCCAATCCTCTTCACACTCTTTCATTCCACTTGTTATGTCCTCACTTCGCCATCGCCCTCTCCCTCCGCGTCTCGTCCTTCACCTTCTGTTTTCCTACCTTCTCCATTACCCCACCCACACTCACCACCACCCCCGTGCGTCGGGAGTAAGAATGTGGGAGGCAAATAAATACGGATATCGTGACTTGACCTGCTGTTGTTCTATCAGTTCTTGTCAGTGTTCGTGATCACATACATAGTCTACACTGGTTGTTAAGCCGTAGACCTTCATTTACCATTAACATCTTCATCCCTCCATCCATCCCTCCTTCAGTCCCCACACTGTCATTCTGTATTCCTCTCGTCTTCTTTCTTCATTCTGCGTCGGTATTTTTTCCCTACTCTTACAGCAACCTCCTTTCTTCTCAACCGTCTTCTGCTTCAACGTTCCTTCCAAGACTTCTTTGAGTGGTGCCTGGGGTGTTTGTTCTAGCACTCTTGCACAGTCTGCAGCCCTCAATTAAAGCTCGATCACTCAATCCCCAAAGCTCTGGTCTTCAGCGCGTGACATATTCCTTTTTTCCCTTCCAGACGAAAGTCACTCACCGCGAGAGACATGACGTCAGGACTGGCGTCGACCATCGACAAAGGCTCTCCATGCACCCAACAACGATTCTGTTCACGGACAATTTTCTCCACTTAGATCCGGCTCGTCTCTTTCCACTGCCGCCTTCTGCTGCGATGGGCGCGCGATGCAAATGGGCGCCAAAGCGAGGAGGGAGAGGGTGAATCGGAGTATTAGCTGATTTAATACGCAGGGCCGGATCTAGGGGGGGTGCTGGGGGTGCTCGAGCACCCCCGCCGCCCCATAAAAAAACAAAAAAAACAAAAAAAAAAAAAAAACACCTCCGTGGCAGCCGGAGTTGGGGGAAGGAGTGGGGAGGGGGGGGGTGGTTGCCTCAAATATGTTGATCTACCTCCCCAACACCCCTCATCGGATATCGGCACACTTTGCTTGGTAGCAGGAGACCAGTATAGTTAGTAAAAGCTTGGGAAAGGTAGGGGGGGGGGGGGGGGGGGGGGCAGGGGGGGGGGGGTGGGGGGGGGGGGGGTGGGGGTGGGGGGGGTGCGCGGGGGGGGTGGGGGGGGTGTGGGGGGGGTGGGGGGGGGGCGGGGGGGGGGTGGGGGGGGGGGTGCTGCTGTTGCTGGGGGGGTGGGTGGAGGGGGGGGGGGCGGGGTGGGGGGGTGGCGGGGGGGGGGGGGAGGCTGGGGGGGGGGGGGGGGGTGACGGGGGGGGCGGTGCGGCGGGTGGGTGGGCTGCGGGGGGGGGGGGGGGGTATGCGGGGGGGGGGTAGGGGGGGGCGCGGGGGAGGGGGGGTGCTGTGCTGGGGGGCGGTGAGGGGGCGGGGGGGGGTGGGGGGGGGCGGGCGGGGTGGGGATGGGGGGGGGGGGGTGGGGGGGGGGGGGGGGAGGGGGGGGGGGGGGGGGTGGGGAGGGGGGAGGGGTGGGGGGGGAGGGGTGCGGGGGGGGGGGGGGGGGGTGGGTGTGCTGGGGTGAGTGCTCGGAGGGATGTGTGGGAGGGAGGGGGGTGGGGGGTGCTGCTGGGGGGGGGAGGGGGGTGCCTGCTATAACTAACGACGCCTTCCTCCTTTGCTACTCGCACAGGCACAACAACAAACCCGGGCAGACGACAGGAAGAATCTGTGACCAAAAAACAAAAAAAACTCTTGGAACAATGGACCGCCACTGACCAGATTGACACAGATTTGCACCATTTTTCTCAAAAATTTTCCCTTTTTCCAGGGGGGGCATGCCCCCGGACCCCCCTAGAGGGAGCGTGCCTGCTTCGGTCAGGCCACGCACTCGCTGGGGGACTCGCCACTCGATGAGAAGACCCTAAAACCAATTTTAAGCCACCCCCCCTCAAAAAAACTTTGATCCGGCCCTGATACGCTCATTCCCCGGAGGACAAACTTTGCAACGAGATCGTGGGACTGGACGAAATTCTATGCCTACTTAATTCGGCGTGTTCCCACGCTCTCGATCATTTCCTTCGAGCAGACCATTTTTTTTTCTTTCTCACGCGCTATGTAGTAACACCAGGCTGAGTGATTCACAGCAATCACACTTCATCATTCCGCTAAAATCTTTACCAGAATTACCCGTTACCACCCGCAACTTACCACCGCCATCCCTGTTTACACCCTCTTCCCCTCTCCTTCCGCACTTACCCACTCTCCATCCCCTGTTTACCCTCTCCCCTCTTCCTTACCCTCCTTACAACAACTCCCGTCATACATTATCCCCCCCTACCCCCCCCCACTTACCCTCTCGACACCCCAATTCACCCGCATCACCCCCAATGTCCAGCATCATCTCCAATCGCCTACATTCATCTACTCACCCCCAAATCCTCCGCTTCTCATCCCCTACGTTCTCTCACCACCCCCAATTTCCCTCTCTCCATCCCCTACATTCCCTCACCACCCCCAATTTCCCCCCTCTCCATCCCCCACACCCCCGCACCACCCCCAATGTTCCCCTCTGTCCATCCCCCACATCCCTCACTATCCCCAATTTCCCCTCTTTCCATCCCCCACATCCCCGCACCACCCCCAATTTCCTCTCTCTCCATCCCCCACACACCCGCACCCCCCCCCCCAATTTCCTCTCTCTCCATCCCCTACATTCTCTCACCACCCCCAATTTCCTCTCTCTCCATCCCCTACATTCCCTCACCACCCCCAATTTCCCCTCTCTCCATCCCCCACACCCCCGCACCACCCCCCCAATTTCCCCTCTCTCCATCCCCCACATTCCCTCACCACCCCCAATCTCCTCTCTCTCCATCCCCCACACCCCGCACGACCCTCAATTCCCCCTCTCTCCATCCGCCACACCCCCGCACCACCCCTAATTTTCCCTTTCTCCATCCTACGCTTACCCCCAACACCACCACCCCCTTTTTCACATCATCCCCAATTTTCCCCCCTCTACATCCCCTTCTTATTCCCACACCACTCTTGCTTCACCCCCTCGCTTCCCTCCACCTCTATCCACGATTGTTTTGCATCTGTATGGTGCAAAGTAACGTTTCCTATCAATATTTTTCTCCCGGTATTTTTCCTTCCACGTCTGACGTTAATTCATGCAGTAATATGATGTTTGAAAATAAATTTAAAAGTTGTTTTCAACTTTCGATCAGACGAAAAACCTGGTCACCTCTTGTTAATGGACTCGTCTGTTGCATGAAATCTTACTACATTTGTGTTAGAACCCACGACAAAATTTTTGAGCACATTTTAAGTAAATTTTTATGCACAAATTTTAAACTTGACAGACAGCCAGCATTTTAAAAAGTATTTCTCCATGAAACCACACTCTGACTGATAGATTGACAGACAGACTCAATCACAGACTGAGAGACTGACATATTGACAAAGGGACGGGCAGATGTCAGACGGACAAATGACCAGATGGCATTATCAAGACTTGCTGAGGAGGGAAACACCAGTATAGGGGTGTGAAGGGGTGTGTGTGAGGGGGTGGGGGCAGGAAACTAGGGAAGGAAAATACAGAACTGAAGAAGCAAAGTCCCGAGAGTGAAGTGTACGCAAACATCCGGGCGCCGACCCCAACAAACTCCAGATAAACACAGGTTGCATCGTGCTTATCTGATGCTGGCGTTAAGCGTCTCCTTTGCGGCCGCTCCACATCGTGATGCCGTCTTCGTGATGGGCTCCTTCCTGTGATTCTTGGGGGACTCTGCCACGTCTCTCTCCGCTTTGCCAGACAACCGTCGTGGATTAGGGCTCATTACTTGTTTGACAAGTCGGATCAATACCAAGGTAGGTTTACCCTTCCGTACTTCATCCTTCTCCAGAGAGAGACACCTCACCCCCTCCCCCACCCCCCGTGTGTGCAGTAAATCTGACCTTGGGCTGTATGTCATTCCCTCTGTGTTCCAGAGACGCCACCATTGGCAAGCACTTGTCTCAAAATGATCTTCCTTTCCCTTCCCTTCCCCTTTCTCCAACACAGTTTTTTGCTCTCTACTCAATGGGAAATCTATACACGCTTCTCGAGACAGCCAATTACAATGGCTGTCCAGCAGTAGTTTTATCGCTCTCAGAGAGAGAGAGAGAGAGAGAGAGAGAGAGAGAGAGACAGACAGACAGACAGACAGACAGACAGATAGACAGACA
Organism: Theodoxus fluviatilis; assembly: GCA_034096865.1. Classification (NCBI taxonomy): domain Eukaryota; kingdom Metazoa; phylum Mollusca; class Gastropoda; order Cycloneritida; family Neritidae; genus Theodoxus; species Theodoxus fluviatilis. The sequence continues at coordinate 4,849 of JAWQFJ010000556.1, forward strand.
GATAGGCAGGCAGGCAGGCAGGCAGGCAGGCAGGCAGGCAGACAGAGTCAAAGAGGGAGAGATGCAGGCAGGCAGGCACACACACACACACACACACACACACATACATACACACAACAAACACACACACACACACACAAACGCGCACACACACACACACACACACACACACACACACACACACACACATTCGTATGCACCTCAACTTTGGCAGAGTAGAAGGGATAAACTGATTATTTTTTGCCTTAGAGAGACATGAATATATATATATATATATATATATATATATATATATATATATATATATATATATATATATATATATATATATATATGTATATATATATATATATGCATGTACCATTCATTGGTCTACCATCATTGAGAAAATATCTCTCTCTATCTATCCCTTTGTTTGTATCTCTGTCTCTGTCTCCGTCGCTCTCTCTCTCCTTCTCTCTCTCTCTCTCTCTCTCTCTCTCTCTCTCGCTCGCTCTCTATCGCTCTTGCTCTGCCTGTCTCTGTCTATATGTCTGTCCGTCCGTCCGTGCGTCAGTCTGTCCGTCCGTCCGTCCGCCTCTATGTATCTCTGTCTCTCTGTATCTGTATTTCTCTGTCTTTCTCTCTCTGTCTCTATCTGTGTGTCTCTCTGTCTCTGTTTCTCTCTATCTCTCTCTGTCTCTCTCTGTCTCTCTCCCTGTATCTGTCTCTGTGTCTGTCTCTCTCTCACTGTCCGTCTCCGTCGCTCTCTCTCTCTGTCTCTCTCTCTCCTCTCTCTCTATCTCTCTCTGTCTCTCTCTCTCTATTCTCTCTCTCTCTCTCCTCTCTCCTCTCTATCCTCTCTCTCTATCCTCTCTCTCTCTGTCTCTATCTCTGTCTCTCTCTCTGTCTCTCTCTCTCTATCCTCTCTCTATCCTCTCTCCTCTCTATCCTCTCTCTCTCTATCTCTCTCTCTCTATCTATCTATTTCTCCATATATATGCCTGCGCACATGTACATGCATGCAGTTGTGCTTGTGTATATGTAATTCACCTTAAGAAAACTGAAATATCCCATTTCAATAAAAGCAACTGCAGGGACTCTCGTAAACGCGGGATTCTCCATGTTCATCTTCTTGTACAAGGTACCCTGCGATAAAGATCCTGCAAGACCATGTTCCTGGAAGCGCATCTTCCTCTGCCTTCACCCTGTCTATGGCGAGTACGTGTCGGGTTGCGAGTCTGCACATTGATCGGACACATAGAAAGCAGCTTAACCCTCCTCAGGCGGCAGCGATGCCAGCGATAACCCCACTCAGAAGAAATAGACTCTCACAGCAATTTCCCCACAGCCATCGCTCCCGGCACACATTGCCCACTTGACATGGAGGACGTGGAGGAGGAGAATAAGGAAGTGGAACAGGAGTAAGAGCAGGGTGAGGAGCAGGAGCAGGAGCAGGAGCAGAAGGAACAGGAAAAAGGTTCAGGATTAAGTGCAACAAAAAGTAGGAGCAGTAGCAGGAGGATGTTCATGAACTATCTTAGTAGGGAGAGGAAGAAGACCAAGCTGTAGAGCAGCAGTCGGAGAAGGACTAAGGGAGTGAGTGGAGGAGATGAACAGAAGAAGGAGATAGACAGGCGGCAGGATGAACAGCAGGAGAAGGAGAAGGAGACAGGCGGCAGGATGAACAGCAGGAGAAGGAGAAGGAGACAGGCGGCAGAATGAAAGCAAGAGAAGGAGACAGGCGGCAGAATGAACAGCAAGAGGAGGAGACAGGCGGCAGGATGAACAGCAAGAGGAGGAGACAGGTGGCAGGATGAACAGCAAGAGGAGGAGATAGACAGGCGGCAGGATGAACAGAAAGAGAAGAAGGTGCAATGAGTGCATCAATGCAACATCGAAAAAAACCCTAAACAGAATAAATTGAGTATAGAGAAGGGGCTATTTTGTGAATAAAAGGTCATGATTATAGTCGAACGTCTGGGCGATGATGACCGAAAGGACTAACACATTGCTTAGTAGGGTAAACGTATACGAAAGTAAGTTGAGCGCACGTGGACGTGTGAGCTCAGTAATCTATCATATCAGTCTATCACAGCAGTATTAAATGCGTTCTCTTCAGTTTCTTACGTATATGCGACATACATAAGGATGTTAAAGGAACCCTATCGCCTGAGACTTGTGAATTGTTTAGTCAGATGTAACCGGCACCTTGTTCAGTAGATCCATTTGCAAACCATTTCATCTGAGAACGTTAACCTACACCGTCTGACTTCGAAACTAAATCGGACAGTATGTGCATACAATACGATCGTTTCTACCATTAAAATCAGTCATAACAGCTAGCAGGAAACAACTGGCTTGCATGCATGGCTCCTGGACAGCAGCGCAAAAAAACAAAACATCTATCCTTTCAAAGATGGAACCAGGTGCCTTTGAGGAAAGAAGACGCCCCAGAAAGCTGCGTGTTGCAGCTCAGATGCTCTGGACAGGCGAGGTCTTCCTCGGCCCACAGCTCTGCCTATCTGAGTGTGGGCTTTGATATCACTTTTGGTGCCACTGTCGTCTTTGTCGAAATCGAAGAACCACCTTGCGGGTTTAGTTTGGGGGACAGGAATGTGCTATTGGAGTAATATCACTGCATGAACAGATACGAACACGTCGATAGACTACGTTACAGTCAAGCGTTGATATCAGCCATACCTCGGTCAATTCGTGTTCACGTTCACTTGCGTTCTGCAAAGAGGCTTTAAAAATCACTGGTAATCGATCCGCTTTACGCACAGCGGCCAAAGCAGGCGCTACCTTGAGGGACACTACTTCAGTCTGCATCACAGAAAGGCAGTCCCGCTTGCTATGACGCTACAGAGTATACAAATATCAAGTCCTTCTTAGCATACAGCAAACTAATTTTGTAAGAAGAGTTACAGTGCAAACCCACTGAACAAAACACATATTTAGTCTGATGTTGTCGCCCAAGGCTCTGCGCATCAGAGTTTTACCTGTGGCTTCAACTTCGGCTCAGGGGTATTCTCATCGAAAACGACGGGCCATCATGTCATACGCCTGCATACGTAAGTGCATGTGTATGTGTGTGAGTGTATGTGTGTGTGTGCGTGTAAGTGTGTTTTTGTGTATGTGTGTGTGTGTGTGTATGTACGTGTGTGTGAGTGCGTGCATGATTGTGTGTGTGTGTGTGTGTGCGTGCGTGTGTGCGTGCGTGTGTGTACGTGCCTGCCTGCGCGCGCGCGCGTGAATATGTTTGCCTGCAACTGTGTACCCACCCTCCCTCGATCAATACAGCAACCCTCTCTCAACTTCACCCGTGAAGCGTAAATCGGTTCATGGCCACTTTGCACCATCACCGATGGCGGCCTGTGCGTAATTAATGCAACGGCATCAGCGAGCACTTCCTCCACTCAGCTAGTCCGCCATGCGTGAAGTCCATCTTGATCCTCTTGATGACTGGCAGCGGGCTCACTCCTTTCAGCAGCGTGGACAGGCCTCGTCTCAATGAGCCGCAATTCACTAAGCTCTAGAAGAGACTGGTAGCGGGATGGCACCCAGGTGCGCGGAGAGGGGCGCCTGTCAGGACAGGTTTCAAGCGCTGCCACGGGCAAGCTTTTAGCCCGGCCCCAGGAGATCCTATCCCGTGGCAACGTGTCCTTGGCTGTCAAGCTCACCCTCCCCATGAGTTGAAGGACTCTGGGTTGACCAGGACAGGTCCAGCAGGAAAGAAGATTTGAAATAAGAGAGGGCTAAGGAGAAGCAATAAGTGGGTAGAGATGCAGTGACTGTGATAATGTGTATCAATGAAGTTGACAACGAAGAAAATGCCATGCCCGAGAGAAAAGGTACGTTTGTATTCCATTAACTCCAAAAGTTAGCAGAGGTAGTGTAATGATGAGTATTTTTGCAGTTGAAAGGAAGCTATGATTCGGCGCACACTAGGTTTTGTAAGTACATCATAGTATTTGAAACAGTGATTGGCACAGCTGCATTCTGTGATTAACATAAGGAATCATACAGAACGCTTCGCTCTCACTGCGGGAGATAAATGCTCGCAGGAAAACAGTTGATTAAATCAGTAATTTCCTAATCGATCTTAGTTCTTTACTGATCACTGCAGTATTTGTCACACCAGCCATAAATAGTTTCACTCTGAGGAGAATACTAAGAGCGACAATGGAAAAGAATGTCTCAGGTTGGAAAGAACGCAACACAACAGAGGCGTGCATTCCACAAAACATCCTCTACGAAAGCAATGAAAGGTCACAGGCGAGACATTGTAGACACTTCACACAATCTTTCTCCCCCTGATGACACCTAGGACCCGAGTCCCATGTGCTGATGAGAAAACTCACACCACTTTCGCCCAGATTGACTGGAGGCCAATCCAGACCAAATCTGCGCACTCCCGGGGAGATGGCATCGGTGGAGAACTGAGAAAAGGCTGAGACCAAACGACCACCAGGGGAGCGATTTCGGACCCTGGCATCCCAGCAGATTTCCTGGGGCGATCCACCAAGAGCCGGTGTCGCCTCCCGAGGGTAAGGAGGGATCTGCCCGCCCGACGAAGCGCATCTCTGAGGCTGTCTGCGGAGATGGGATGCAAGACCAGTCAGCCCCATGTCTGCACCTCAAGCCAGTGGCCAGAACAGTCAGCGCGATTGGCCTCTGTACCACCATGCTTTGGATGAGACCTACTCGACAGGCAAGAAGATCGCAGTCGTGCTAGAAAGGGCACTGCTCCCACGCAACCTTTTATCGCGCCATTCCCATATGTGATCCTCATCAGGACTGGACTGTACCGAGTTAATGAGGATCAACGGATACAAATCGTGCAGCATGAGCCTTGTGCTTGTCTGGCTTTGAGGCAAGGCATTAGAGGCGAATGGAAAAAGCACGTGATCACACTCACTCTGTCCACACACGAGATCAGTAAGGATTGGAAAGACTCAGGCTGCACGGAGATTTACTCCATCATGCATTTAAAGATGAACATCGGAAACTGGGGCGTGCTTCAGTGTGAGAGGGGGTTGATGGAATTACAGAGAATGAAAGTTGGGGCGGTAGGTAAGAGGTCAAATATGACATCTGACAAAGCCCATCGCGTTACCGCCACACAGTTGCGGAGGCCTAGTACGGTGTTCATGAGTGCAGAAGAGCTAAAGCAACAAAAAGGGACTTAAGAAACCGCCATTCAAGCATACAAACATTAAAAGAAGACAGAAACTTGAATCGCTAAAGCCGACCTTGAAAGTGGCATATTTAGTTCTAGAGACAGCCCACTCTAATTGTGTCCCGTTTCGCTTCATTATTCGGGCTGGAAAGATTATATGTGAATATGGCGATAACCATGATAAAAGCACACTGTGAGATAACATGTCTACATATGTGAAAAGTTTCCTCGAAATTGTTTCTTCAATTATCTGTGTGATAGATGCGTTTACGAGTTAACACTATTCTCCGCATGATAATGCTTTCATGTACGCAGGGGCAAGAGTTATTCCACCTATTTTCAAGCATGCAAATCTGTCAAGCATTTTTCATCTGCCTGTACTACTTGCAAACCAGAAGTCTCAATAAGCCTTACAAATGGATGAGTTGTCCTTCAAAGCATCGCAAACTGCCGTGAGTGAGCTTCTTACGAGACAGTAAAATTCTGCTACAGTGCCCTTTTCAGAGCAAAAAAAGACGACTCTAATAGTAATACATTGGTTAAGAAGGACACAGTTTGCTGGAATCCCACTGGCTTAAAACAATCCTTGGGTTGGACTTGGGGCGCGTTTTGTTCGCCCCAAAATCTAGAGAGAATCGCGAGGGCTAGACGTTTCCTACGTTCCTCGCTCATAAGGAAACACTCGCCCTGTTGGCGGAAGGCCGAGGGAGGTCCGGAGCTCCCTCGATTCTTCCCGCTGCAGTGACCCGGAGGAGCCAAAATGGCGGAGACAGTGCGAGTTGGGCTGGTGTTCGGAGATAACAGTGCCTGAAATGTGCTTCTCAGGGTCCGAGAATGCAAAAGTGTGCGTACACGGAAGTATTTGCTGTTCGAGTGGTCATTTGTATATCTTGAGGAGTAGGTGTTTAGGTTATTTCTGGACATACACTGCCGACATTTTTTATCGCTTGCAAACGAGGAACACCGTATGCGTGCGCTCTGTGAATTATGTCCCTTGAATTGATCGAAATGAATCGAGGCCTAACGTCTTTTACACAATTGTCTACGGTTGAACCCGGGTAATGTGTTTTTTTTTTCGTTGAAAAAGTTCCCGTGCCATTGGATATGACACCATGGTGTGTTCTATAAAGTGAAAAACTGATGTGATATCAGAATCGTCAGTTATTTTGTATATCGGCAACTTCTTCACCGACTCTGGCGCCAGGACGCAGCCATGTTCTTCCGCCTTAGAGTTGATTGACCGTGTAGGAGCGTCTCATTCGCCCTCGACTAGCCATTCAGGGAGAATCTCGATATTTGGGGCCAAACAAGCGCGCCCATTATCTCACGAACGATCCGTGGCCGTTCTTTCTTCCTTTACGGCTGGGAGTTTACTTAAACTCATCTACCCCCCACCCCCCACCACGCACGCAATCTTCCCTTCTCTGTACCCATCCCTCCATTTCATCATCCACTCTCTTCCTTCCCCTCCTAATACCCCCGACATGTAAGTAATACTGTACTACATGTCAATCATAAATGTAGATTTTTTTAAAAATCGAAACAACAAAGTCCAACTGATATTGAAACCTGAAACCAATATCCCTCTGGCCAATTTGCCGCTTGTGCTCAATTTACCTCCTATGCCGAAACGCGTTGTAAAACATGCTTCTGCCCACTCATATCAGTGACACGGCTTCGTCCTTTGGGCTGGTCTCATCTTCATTTCCAGGGGTCGCCTTTGGACGGAGTCGCTGTTGCCGAGGAGGAGTTGCATGGTGGAAAGGCGGGGAGACGACTGCAGCGCTGGAGGGGAAAGGCTCGCGTGGCCCCGTATTGATTGCATGTAAATGCCAGCCCCCCAGGGACAGGCCTCCCAGGGTAAAATACACGGCACGCACAGGGGTGGCCTCCTTTTTGCCTGGCGACCTGGAGGCCGACCCACCCGTGGGATATCCTCCGCCAATTGTGCAGGAATGCTCGTTGTTCAAATTCAATAATTGAAGCGTCGAAAATCATTTATGAGCCGCTTCTCCGTGAAGAAAGAGTAAAAAAGTATAGTTTTTTCCGGATTTTGTTTCGAATACTCATGTGTTGAAAACACTCGTATTTAATCAGCAGGTTCGCAGCGTATAAAGGGCAATGTCCAAGTTGAAGGGTGTTTGATTTCTGTAGTGGTCCTCGTATTTATGGACAATGTCCGTCTCTTATTCACCTGAGGACACCGATGCTATCCAACAGTGTGTCTAGATATGCAAAGTAAATCTTTAAGAATATAATATTGGGTAAATTGCTTGAGTGTCCTACAAGCAAGTCGATCCCCATATGTTTATGCTCCTGTCTGTAAGTGCGCAGGAGAACATTGATACCTTGTGTTTATGCGCGTGTCCGAGTGTGTGTGTAATGTGTGTGCATATATGTGTGTGCATGTATGCAAGTGTATCCGAGCGCATGCGCCGACGAGTTTGCCTACGTGCAAATAAATTTGAGTTTGTGTGGATGTATGCGTGCGTGTCTGCCCAAGAGCCGATGTATGTGTGTGTGCGTGCGTGCGCGCATGTGTGTGTGTGTGCGTGCGTGCGCGCATGTGTGTGTGCGTGCGTGCGCGCATGTGTGTGTGTGCGTGCGTGCGTGCGCGCATGTGTGTGTGTGCGTGCGTGCGTGCGCGCATGTGTGTGTGTGTGCTCGCGTACACATTTTTGTGTCACGTGAGCCCGCGCTTGTGCGCGTTTGTAGCAGTTCTAGCGTATATGGAGGCACACGGGGGCTTGCTTGAAAACATTCGTTGTTGTACGTATGCACGAGGATACAAGTCTGCGCGAACTCTTGCTCTCATATAAATGAATGTGGAGAGGTTGGTGAAAACACACGACATTGTGTTTTATACAATAGTATCGTGATGAGAAAATGCCGGTATTTTTCACACCAGAGCAGGACAATGTCTTTTCATTGGAATAGTTTGTCGATGTTATGCACACCATTATATCCACACAAGATCGACTTCACCGTAAAGTAGAATTTATCGTGCAGTGGTCGAACTGATAAGTGACTTCTGACCACTCTGTACTGCAATAATTACTTTGAAAATGGCTGGAGGATTATTAGGGGAGCCGCTGCCATCTGCCATTACGCAAGCAGAGATCAGAGCCTAAACCAGAGAGTATTCCAACCCTCCGCAAAGGGAAATGACCATACCAGCGTGTCTAGTTTGACATTAACGTCTCTCTGTTCTTTCCGTGGGAAGGGGTAGAGGTAGGGGGCTGGGTGAGGAGTGGTGGTAGGGGGACAAAAGACAGTGAGAGCTGAGCTTTCGTACTCTTTAATATCTCTATCCTCCCAGCTTTAACGTCTGTGGTAGCTTTATCTGAACGGCAACCGCTGTCTGCATAGCTGCGAGAAAAGTACAATATGCTCACAGATTCATTGGGGTTGGCTAGAAAATTCGCAGTTGTGCAGATAACGGCTGGCTGTTCAGATATGGCTGCTATATACGACATGTCTGTATTCCATGTTCAACTTGTTTGTCTTATGGCACCAAGCCATTCTGAGACAAGATGGAGTTCACTCGTCAGATGAATCAACAATGGCAAAACTTCTACCTGGCCACCGAAGACATTAGACGCGTAAACGGAATTGCCATGAAAACCCCTTGACAAACGCTGTCCAAAATGGAGGTGTTGGGTCCGTGTAGGTAAGTCACACTGGTGAGACCATTACCCCCAATTAAGCCCACTTCACCGCCGCTTCGCACTGTGACCACTCGATCATTCCGTCGCTGGAGGACTTTTTCCCTCTCGTTGACTCCACTCCACCAATCTCTCACCCCCAACCTCTCAGCTCTTCACTCACAGCCCTCGCCATCTTGCGCTTCTTGCCGTCATGGAGGGCGACGGAGAAGAATTCGATCTGGGGACGCAAATGGCGGTAATCCAGTTACGGTTTCATCTCGCCGACGCACTTCTTGCCAAGGCGACCTCTAAGTAGCGTTTGTCCCAGTTGAGAAAAAAGTGTCACGACTCCATCGGCCCTCCACAACCTAACTAACTCTGCATCAGCACTGCAGCGCATCGCCACCAACGACTGCAGACCTCGTTGAGGGCACCATCCATGTCTCTTCAGGGGTTGCTGGGAGCGGGGACGAAGGCTGATAAAGGGAGGGGGTGGGGTGGGGTGGGGGTGGGTTAAAGTTGGGGTGGGGATGGGGTGGGGATGGGGGACCTTCGTCAGGCAGGATATTTTGTTGAGAGCATTGTAAAAAAAAACTCACAGGACCACGGAATAGGCGAGCTGGGGTTAATGTTTACGAGCGGGGTGGGTGGAGAGGGGGGTGGGGGTGGGGTGGGGGACCAGTGGGGGTGACAGAGTGTGTATGGAGGGGAGAGGAAACATCTCTCCCATAAAACTTTGCTCTTTTTGTATTAAAAAAATTCCAGTAAATGACAATGGAGCGGGCAGGGAATGAAGATTGAAGGATTGTGGTGGTGGAGGGGAAAGGAAAATCTCTCTCAGATAAAACTAGAATTTAGGAGCTAATGCCCAAGAGCCTGAGAGTATTATTGGTTCACTGAAGGTGGACGTTGGAGGACAGAGGTGAAGACAAGAATCTATGTCGGGCAGTAGAGTTCCTTATGAGAAATGTGAAGCAGTGTGGAAGAACCGTGCTGGGGTGGGGGGATAGGGGAGATTGAGAAACAGAGGGGAGAGAGGCACTTCTGTCCAAGAGAGGGAGTTTCATCAGGGGGAGGGGCGACGAGGGGAAAGGGGGTGGGGGGAGAAGGAGGTTGTCTGAAGGAGCTGGACAGGACCAAGGGGGTGGCGCTAACACGATTGTTGCTGCACTCAACAACGGCGTCATCACCAGGCCGGGCGCTGCAGCTTCTGGAGTCTTCCAGACACCGCTCCGGCCAAAAAGCGGCCCTAGGACGTCGGCGGGCCATGAATGATTCATGCCTTCCTCTCGCCATCGTCTTCCACGCGCCGTCAGGGTACAACCTGCTCCTCCAACGGCGGAGAGCCGTTTGAAGTTATTTCCCCTGATGAAAAAACTGCTTGGCCTTGCAGAGGGAATGAGTCTGTTTCTGGATGCAAGGCCTCCACTCCAGAGGAAACGTCATTGTGGGGGAAAAAATGATCCGTTCGTGGCAAACGGGCAAACGGAATGCAAAGCCTGCATGTTTTATGCGTGTGCCCTTGAGTGTGGCGTTTTTACAAAAACATGTCAGTGCAAAAACTGTCAAATTTCTTCGAGTAGTTTCCTTCCTGATGTTGCTAAAATAGAGATGACTGGTCACTTTAAATGCAGTGGAGTATGAAATCCCAGGCCGTAAAATGTGAGGCTGTTTTAGTACAGAACGGCAGACACAATTTTACAGCAGCGATGTTTTACATTACTGATTCTGATGGTGGAAACCATTGTATTGCACACAGAAGACGTCCGAATTCGGTTTGAAGTAAGACAGTGAATAATAAATTCTCAGATAAAACGGTTAGCAAGTGATCTGTTGAGTAAGGCTGCGTTCACACCAGACTGCATAATTCACAAGTTTAACGTAAATCAGCGTAGTTTCTTAAAAATATTGATGTATATCGCATCGACGTAAGAAACTTAATTATTTTCAAAAACACTAATTACACATTGCTGTGATAGGATGACGTAACAGATAACTGATCCACAGTACTTACGCGATTCAAACAAGAAAGTAAGAGCTTGGTGCAGCATGGAGAAGCGCTTGGCAAAGTGAAAGAAGGAATGGACAATTACCTCAAAGATACAACAACCAGGAAATCCAGTGAAGATCTTTCTGTCAGCTTTGACTAGAGAAGCAAACGTCACTCATGAACGAAGACGCACGGGACAGGTGCACATGCAAGAATAGGTAATTTGATTCCCAGAATCGACTGCAAAATGGTGTATTTGCTGCCTCAGTAATTACAGTTTTTACTTCGATTCATGCATAGGGAATGGCTGTCGCACTGCAATAAGCAAGAAGTTAACGCCCCATCTTGTGTTTTTAGGAGAAAAGTTTTCCCTCAACAAATTAGGTTAGTGCAATTTTGTTGAAATGTAGGGCGATCCAAAAGGTTCATGTCCTTTCTTGAATGTCAGCTTTTTGCCCACTCAGCAAATATACTTTGCTTTCCGAGACAGAAACTTTCCATTTACAATGCTACAACAAGAAGGGCAAAGCCCATACGACTCACATGCTTGACCTTTATATGACCTTGACCTTCAGGTGACCTTCCAGGTCAAGGTCAAACAACTAAACCTACCAATGACATCATACAGTAAGAAATGCTTTACACATTTTTCCTACCAAAATACATGTGACCTTGACCCAACGTCAAGGTCATCCAAGGTCATGCAACACAAAGCTGTTAATTCAAGACAAAGGAAGCACAATGGTGCTTATGGGCACTTTCTACCATGAGATATAGTCACTTTTAGTGGTTCACTACCCCATTTTGGTCACATTTCATAAGGATCAAAGTGACCTTGACCTTGATGATATGTGACCAAATGTGTCTCTTGATGAAAGTATAACATGTGCCCCACATAATTATTAAGTTTGAAACAGTTATCTTCCATAGTTCAGGGTCAAGGTCACTTCAAAATATGTGTACAATCCAACTTTGAAGAGCTCCTGTGACCTTGACCTTGAAGCAAGGTCAACCAAACTGGTATCAAAAGATAGGGCTTGCTTTGAACTATATACCACTTGTAGCTAAGGTCGCCATTCTTAATAACGTGGGAGAAAATTGGGAAAATGTGAAAAATGACTGTTTTTGAGACCACATTTATTGCTCCTGTGACCTTGACCTTGAAGCAAGGTCAAGTCACTATGTATGTTTTTTGAGGCCTTGTCATCATACACCATCATGCTACATTTGGTGTTGATAGACTTAATAGTCTCCGAGAAAAATCCAACGTTTAAGTTTTTTACGCCCGGACGGACGGACGGACGGACGGACGGACGGACGGACGACACGGCTCAGTACATAGACTCACTTTTGCTTCGCATGTGAGTCAAAAATAGCAAATCATTACACACTTTTTAAATAATCTGAACACGTGACTACAAGTGCAGAATGGGAAACCAATACGGAATCCATATTGCCAAAGTGTAACATAAAAAGTTATCATGGATAACTATGATTAAAATATTGAAAACTCCGAGTTGTTTGTTCCTGACTAACACCATCGCACATTCTCAGTTGCGTTCACAAATGTGTCAGAATATATTAAATGTCCTCACCAACTCTGTTAAGAATCCGTGTGCGTTTAGCTTAACGATGTGTCTTCATGGCCAGACTACCAGACTAAAGAGCTCTGCTTACTACCCTTTTCCAACTGACAAAAACTCACTCTAGGGGGGAGAGATGATAAATAGAATGAATTTCATACAGGTTTCTACCAACTTCATTTGATAAAAATCATCTCGATGTCAGATCTGCATGATAACGTTTTACATCGGTGGATGTTTTCTTCTCCTTTTTTTTCTTGCTTCTGTAAATATTTTTCTCTCTCCTCATTTTCTGCTCGGCGTAGCATCATATTGGAGACTGCACCAGCGAGGGTAATGCAAGACGGGGAGCATGCGTTAGCACAATCATAACATGTCATTTGCCAGGGTTTATTGATATTGCCAGAGGGGGACACGCTGAGCTAATTGAGGTCATTAACTACGCCCTCTGCCCACACGCTGCCGACAAGGACGGGCCAAATGTCGGAGAGCGCAGTGCGTCGGTGATGCCGGAATAATTAGACTCCGGTATCTTAAGAAGGCGGAATACAAATTGCACGTGTGTCAAGGGAAAATTACTCCACGGACATTCATTTCAAGACGAATGCACGGCGCCAAGTGTTGTGAAAATGTTGAAGGGTTTGCGGGTTTTCTTTCGGAAACGTGGCCGTTCTCTCGCGCGCGTACGTGCTCTCGCTGAGGTTAATGCACTAAATGTATAGTTTGAGAAAGCATATGTGTGCGCGTGTGCGCATGTGTGCGCATGTGTGAGTGTGTGTGTGTGTGTGTGTGTGTGTGTGTGTGTGTGTGTGTGTGTGTGTGTGTGTGTGTGTGTGTGTGTGTGTGTGTGTGTGAGAGAGAGAGAGAGAGAGAGAGAGAGAGAGAGAGAGAGAGAGAGAGAGAGAGAGAGAGAAAGAGAGAGAGGAGAGAATGGAGAGAAAGGAGAGAGTGAGAGAGAGAAAGAGAAAGAGAGAGAAACAGAGAGAGAAAAAAGAGAGAGAGACAGACAGAGAGAGAGAAAGAGAAGGAAAGAGAAGAGAAAAAAGACGAAAACAGACGAAAACAGACGAAAAGAGAACAGAATAAGAGTCAGAGATGGAAGGAGATATATATATATATATATATATATATATATATATATATATATATAGAGAGAGAGAGAGAGAGAGAGAGAGAGAGAGGGTGATAGGGAGAGAGAGAGAGAGAGAGAGATAGGGAGAGAGAGAGAGTGATAGGGAGAGAGAGAGAGAGAGAGAGAGAGAGAGAGAGAGAGAGAGAGAGGATTTTCCCCAACAATATCATCAGGTTTTACTGGGAGGAGTGCAAGTACAACACTTATATGTAGTACGCGAATGAATGCAAACAGTTAGAAGAGAAATCATCAGATTGAAATCCACTTACCAAATTGGTTATGATGTAATGGTGGTAGGGGTCGATCATTCCTTCCTGCAATGCCTGCCAAAAGTAAGACGACGAGTTAGTACAATGCGCGGCCTGAGTAACTCAGTTCATGCTTGTAAAAAGAAACTATACTAATCACACGTTTTTTACATACGGAGTTCTCGACAAAAGCCTGAATCGGGCTCTACAATATATTCGCTGGCAAGACTTTAAAGCCAGATTTCATTTTTAAATCAATTGAGAAATTGGCTAAATATGAATCATTGTATATATATACTACAATTGCATCACTGAACGAAAACAAAGTAATTGTATCGCAAAGATCGCTTATGTTCATTTATCAGTTCATTTGAAATAACCCATTTAAACGTAGTGTTTGTTGTCTTTGTCAACTTTGTACGTGCCAGCAGCAATGCTGTGAACGCATGCCGTAGTGAGTAAGCTGCCTACTAAGTCTAAGAGCGTAAAAGTCGGCTCTCAAGCCCACTGACCATCTTAAGAAACATGCCGGTAAGGTCGACATCCAGATCAATAAGCATGTTGGTCCACTTTTTTTCCTTGATCTCCTTCAGGACGGTACGCAGGTTGGTGGCGTCCACCTGTCTGATGGTCAAGTCCAGGGAGACCTCGTAGCTGCCCCTCAGAACCGCCTGCACCTTGACCAGGTCTGCAAAAACGGAAAGGACCTCAATGGAGACATGGTCGTTGGTGATTTCACCGTGGCCCAGAATAATTCGTGTCAGTACAACAATGTCAATGAACGGCATACCTAAACTAGTAGAGGGAAAGATTTCTGGTAGACAATAAAAATTACAGTAAAAGGCAAGACAAGTCATAAGACAATATTTGCAAGACCAAAAAAAGAGAGGGAAAAAGGGAGAGATGAATATGAGTAATACTGGCAGACAAACTAAAGGAAAGTGGGCCAATGCAAGATGTCAGGGTAAGATACATCAGATCAGTTTTGACTCAAGGCTCTTTTCTAATTTGTCTAGTTAAAATCCACTTCAAGTGTCACAATTTTCTGACCGTATGGAACTCACTGATAGGCATGAAACCTTTAGAGAAGTACAGATTTATAAGCCTTCAGATGTCACGTCCAACTTTACTCCTGGGGAAAATTTCAGCACGCTGCAGCTGTTTTACTTTACCGATGCCTCTACAACTTCTCAAAGAACATTTTTCTCATTCGAAATCGAAAAATGTAGCTGACTTTAATTGGCTACAAAGCTACAAAAAAGAACTCTGCAAGATGGGAAGGATGACTGAAGAGTAGACGTAATAGGACAGTCATAGATCCGAGGCTGATTCTGAAGAGGCATTATTTTCATATAAACGCGAGAAGAATGCCATTTGGGTGCATTGCTAGACGAGGCAAACAGACCATGACTGCCTTATCCAGCAATGGGAGGTATGATTTGGAACCGTTTCGAGAATTACCTCAACCAAGTATGACCGTGAGGCAACAGCAATAGCAGTATAATAATAATAATAATAATAATAATAATAATAATAATAATAATAATAATAATAATAATAATAATAATAATAATAACAATTAATAAAAATATTAATAATAGTTTATTCATAAGCACATACCTTCAATTGACAGGCAAGCTCATGACGTTTACAATCCAAAGAATCAACACTCATACCACCACTCAACACCACATTCCCACAACAAACTCACACACAACACACATAAACAAAAAACTAAAACTAAGATCCAATATAACAAATAGAACAAACTATACAATATACACAGCACTTGCCGGCCAGGTCAAGTAAGGCGAAACAGCAAAGCGGGAAAGGCGGATCGGAAGAGGTGTGTCTTTAGAGCACTTTTGAACTGGGGCAGTGTCAGAATGACGGACTGAGAGAGGGAAACTATTCCAGGTTACAGGTCCGATACAGGAGAAGGCACGCTGTCCTTGAGTTTTCTTATTACGGCGGAGGACCTTGAGCATTCTAGAGTCAGCAGCTGAGCGTAGAGATCTGGAGGGCGTGTAGACTGTAATGATTTCTGTAAGAGCGTGTGGTGCGGTGTTGTCGATGACCTTGAAGCACAAAGTAGCAAGTTTATTAGCTATCCTCTGAGAGATGGGGAGCCAGTGAAGTGTATGTAGGAGTGATGAGACATGGGTACGCTTGGGACATCGAAAAACTAGCCTAGCAGCACAATTCTGAACTTTCTGGAGTTTATTAAGCAGAGTGTCGGGGATGCCAGCGAGAAGAACGTTTCCATAGTCGAGACGAGACAGGACAAGTGATGTGATGAGCGTTTTGGTGGCCTGCTGAGAAAGGTAATGATGAATGGTACTAATTTTCCTCAGCTCGTAATATGTTAACTGGCAGACTTTGTTGTCATGAGATCTCATTGACACATTTCAAACCCCCAAAAATATTATTTGGAGCAAATATTTACAACGTCAGCAAATGTTTATGTGTAACAAAATTCATGCGATACACACACACAAAAACACACTGATAATTTGACTATTTTCTCACCGCATACCCTCAACAGGGAAAGTTTTGCAACTTGTCATTTGACGACAAGAACTACTTATATAGATTAGGATAAAGCTGCCTCGATAATACGGAAGATCATAACAGCGAAAGAACATGTCAAGAACTATACCTCAGAGAGTGTCACTGTGCTTTGTTTCCGGTACTCATTCCCTCTGTCATTCTTGCAATAATGCTATGACCGTTATTGTGAGTTCCGTGGAATGTATGGATATTACACATACATGCGTTTCATTGACAAAAGGAGACTGGGAGAGCGATTCCTTAGTGAAATCGATGCTGAAGAACGGCCTGACGAGTTGACTCCCATGCCGACAAACTAAGCACTCCTCCGCTTCCCCTGAGTGTGTGTTTGCTTGCATAAAAAACAACCCATCTAGATCGATGAATTGATCATTTATTTCGTTTAATTGCTGGTGATGCACACATTTATGAAATAACTGATCGATTGTTATATTGTTGTCTGAAAAAGCTAGATAACCTGCTGGGCTGGTAATAGGAAGAGCATTTAACAACAAAAAATTTCAAGCGGCAAAGGGGTGATTGGACAGGTAATTACGCGGGTGGGATAAATAAAACAATCGCGACAACTACGATGACTACACCAACGACAAACACAACGACGGCATATCATTTGCACGGGTTAATCAATCGTTGGAGACACATGACTGTGCACATCTCTAACTGATGCATCGTCCACACTAGGACTAGATCAATCCCACGCCAACCAAGTGACGTTTCGGCCGACACATTATCCCGTGCAAACACCAATAACCCTCAAACCTGGCTGTTTGCTTAATCCGATCGGCGGCCATGACTCTAATTTTCGATTAATCTGTCGAAAACTGGGACGGATGGGATGAGGAAAATGTTTGCTCAGGCTGAAGCACCATAGAGAGCCGGGGGAGACTAGGATACAAAAAGCAGAGCAAACCCTACGCCTGGAAGATATTGAGAGTGGAAAGAGAAAGAGAAAAAATCCCTGCCTCTCTCCAAAGAAAATGAATGAGCTTTAGACCAAGGAGATCGGCCAAGCGCAAATTCATTCTTCATCTCACTACTCTTCTTCCCCCCCCCCCCTCCCCCCACCCCCACCCCCCCCTCACCCCCTTCGGGCGAGAGGCGGTGCACAGCTACAAAAATAGACCAGAGTCAAACAGCATCAAACCCCAGGCTTGCTTCATGTCGTGGAAACTGGTTGCAACTCTTGACAGCCGAATGCACTTTACCGAGCTAGACTTCTTCACACTGAAACTGTATCCTAATGTTGCTACTCTTGCACCATTACCCAGAAGACACAAATTACAGTGCAACTGACCACCTTTCAAGTAGGTTTCTACACGGACTTTTCCCCTCATTTCGGTTACTTCAGAACACTGTTTCATAAACATATGGCAGAAATTAGAGTCCATAATTGACATCTTGCAATTGTTCGCCATTGTGGAAAGGTCAAACACACGTCCATGATGATACAGGGAAGCCGTGATGGACATACTTGTACAAGCATTACCATATCCAAATGTGAAAAGAAACTGCAGTGCTGACTATTTCATTATCATAGTAGCTCTCTATATCATTTCCAAAATGTGAAAATAAGTTATGCGATTTTTATATAGACAAAACTACATATATTCAGGCAAATGCAAATATGTTGGTATATACCATCACACACACACACACACACACACACGTACACACTGACACACACACACACACACATACACACGTACACACACACACACACACACATACACACACACGCACACACAAACGCATTCACACACACAAACACACGCACACACGCACACACACACACACGCGCGCGCGCGCGCACGCACACGCACGCACACTGTCGCCTGCCTGCATAGCCCTCCCCCCCCTCTCTCTCTGTCTCTTTCTTTCTCTGTCTGTCTGTCTGTCTGTCTGTCTGTCTGTCTGTCTGTCTGTCTGTCTGTCTGTCTGTCTGTCTGTTTGTCTGTCTGTCTTTCTCATGCCAGCCCTACAGCATAACATTCTATCCTATATAAAGACGTCATCTCATAGATACGAACTAAACACTCACATCCGAATGGTGCCTCTCCAAGCCTAGCCCTGCATCCTACCAAAACGTCTGATCCACAACAAAGACACTGCTTATGACTAATGGATGCGTCCAAATTGCCGCGAGGACCTCCAGCCTGGGGAATGGACGACCCGACCAGGTGTCTCCCAAGGAAAGAAAGGAGCGGTCCGAGCCTCTGAGTCAAGCAGCCCATGCCATTTACGCAAAAACGCCCGTTCCCCAGGGAGTTCCACGAGGGATCCCATCTTGATGAACGTCCCAGGGGAAGACGCCAGGGGTATTCCGGCTCTCCCTACTTCCTCCTGTGGTCAGTGGGGGCTGGGATTGCGTGGCGAAGGGGCCTTGAGAAACTGATTAAAGATCCTGGAATGCGCGCAATTCTTCCGGACACTTTGAAAAAGGCTTCCATTGGACAAGAAATGACTAGTCACGCTTTTGGCTTTGGTTCAGCCAAAGACACTGAAAGGACACACCGCTACTCGCTTGCCCTTTTCTCTAGTCTGGAAGTCTTTCTGTCGTCAGCATAATGCAGTGAAGGATGCACTGGCAACCCGTCCAACAACTCAAGAATGCAGTTTAGTCCATCTGGACCTGTTGCAATTGTCGCTCCATATTTAGATGCAATGGTTCTCTCAACAGAAATGCCACCATTGACATGCACCATAAGTCATGCACGGATAGCGTCTTGCCGGGTATTTCGTGACGAAAGCTTTGTTTGTCATCACTGTTTCGAATCATGTTTCGATTGAAAGTAGTGAAACGACGTCCAGTAAGAGTATAAAGAGCAATGACCACGAGGGCACAAGATGTTGTGACGACTTGACACATTTTAGCATTAGCTTTCAAATGTTTGAATCATCCATCCTCATATTAGCATAAATCACTGTTTCTCGAAAAAGACAATAGTAATGTATTTGACAGTAAAAGTTTGAAAGAACTCTAATGTTTGAATCATCCATCCTCATATTAACATAAATCACTGTTTTTCGAAAAAGACAATAGTAATGTATTTGACACTAAAAGTTTGAAGAGCACATAATCGTCCTACACTACTAATGGCAAAATGTATTACCCTGAAAAGTACTTCCAAAGTTATCTTTTACACAAATCAATAACTGCAAATGCTTATATCTTGTTAACATCAAAACTCCTCATTTAAAAGCGAAGATATAAGGTCATATTTGTCCTTGTATACGGTTATCAGAATGTAGCCTTTCTTAGTGTGTTAACGAATCGTTCACAAGTGTGCTATAAAAAACATGAAGATCTTAGTGAAAATTTGCTTGACACACTAATTTGACAATGATGGACTTCTAAAAAGTTTCGTATCAGTATGTTTATGAGCGAGGCACCATGTGAGATAATCCGATGAGGTTCTAGTGGACGTTGTGGTAGCGAATGTCAACATAGCTTGGGCACAATGACCTTCTCGAAAACGAGCAGGAGATAGAGGAACCGCCCATTTGCGGCGTAAGCTCTGTATTTACTGCGCTAGGAACGACGCCCTAAAAATCGCAATAACAATGTTTTAAAAGAGTATCTCTCCAGAAGGGATAAAACCACTGAGGAGAATTTCCCCATCGCTCACCATGTGTGTGTGTGAGCAGAACGTGACGTTGGCATGACATCAGGCGCCTAAACGCCATGATGTTCCAGTCACATGACTTCTTCCTCTCCGTACAGAGTGTGTATTTAAGACGAGAGAGACACAGAGAGAGAGAGAGAGAGAGAGAGAGAGGGGAGAGAGATACAGAACGAGAAAGAGTTAGAGAGCGAGAGCGAGAAAAAGCGAGAGAGAGATAGAGAGAGAGAGAACAAGAGAGAGATAGATAGCAAGATAGAGAGAGGGGGGTTAAAGATAAAGATACACAGCAAGAAAGAAAGAGCTACAGAGAGAGAAAAAGAGAGAGAATGGGGGGAAAGAGAGAGAGGGAGATAGAGAGGGAGAGAGAGAGATAAGGGAGAGAGAGAAAGTGAGAGATTATGAGAGAGTAAGAGAGAAAGAGAAAGAGAGAGCGAGAGAGAGTGCAAGAGAGAGAGAGAGCGAGAGAGAACAAGAAAAGGATAGCGAGAACAAGAGACACAGAGAGAGAGAGCATGACAGAGCGAGGGAAAGAGAGAGAGAGGGAAAGGGAAAGAGAGAGAGATAGCAAGAGAGAGAACAAGAGAGTGAGAGAGCATGACAGAGCGAGGGAAAGAGAGAGAGAGAGAGAGAGAGAGAAGGGAAAGAGAGAGAGATAGCAAGAGAGAGAACAAGAGAGAGAAAGAGAAAGAAAGAGAGAGAAAGAAAGAGAGAGACAGAGAGAGATAGACCGAGAGAGAGACAGAGAGACAAATAAAGAGAGAGAGAGAGAGACAGACAGACAGACAGACAGACAGAGACAGAGAGAAGGCGAGAGAGAGAGAGAGCAAGAAAGCGAGAGAGAGAGAAAGCAAGAGAGAGAAGAGAGAGAAAGAGATAGAGACCGAGAGAGAAAGAGAGAGAGACCGAGAGAGAGAGAAAGAGAGAGAGAGAGAGAGAGAAGAGAAAGCAAGAGAGAGAGCGAGAGAAAGTGAGACCTAGAGAGAGAAAGAGAGAAGAAAGACACAGGGAGAGAGAGGCCGAGAGAGAACAATAAAGAGAGCAAGAGAGAGAGAGAGAGCAAGATAAAGAGAGAGAGACCGAGAGAGAAATAGAAGAAAGAGAAAGAGAGAATTCGAGAGAGAGCAATAAAGAGAGCAAGGGAGAGAGCAAGAGAGAGAGAGCAAGAGAAAGAGAGAGACAGAGAGAGAGAGAGCAAGAGAAAGAGAGAGAGAGCAAGAGAAAGAGAGAGACCGAGAGAGAGAGCGAGAGAGAGACCGAGAGAGAGAGAGAGACCGAGAGAGAGAGCAATAAAGAGAGCAAGAGAGAGAGTGAGGAAGAGAAAGAGAGAGACCGAGAGAGAGAGAGAGAGAGAGAGAGAGAGAGAGAGAGAGAGCAAGAGAAAGAGAGAGAAAGCAAGAGAGAGAAGAGAGAGAAAGAGATAGAGACCGAGAGAGAAAGAGAGAGAGACCGAGAGAGAGAGAAAGAGAGAGAGAGAGAAGAGAAAGCAAGAGAGAGAGCGAGAGAAAGTGAGACCTAGAGAGAGAAAGAGAGAAGAAAGACAGAGGGAGAGAGAGGCCGAGAGAGAACAATAAAGAGAGCAAGAGAGAGAGAGAGAGCAAGAGAAAGAGAGAGAGACCGAGAGAGAAATAGAAGAAAGAGAAAGAGAGAATTCGAGAGAGAGCAATAAAGAGAGCAAGAGAGAGAGCAAGAGAGAGAGAGCAAGAGAAAGAGAGAGACCGAGAGAGAGAGAGCAAGAGAAAGAGAGAGAGAGAGAGAGCAAGAGAAAGAGAGAGACCGAGAGAGAGAGCGAGAGAGAGAGACCGAGAGAGAGAGAGAGACCGAGAGAGAGAGCAATAAAGAGAGCAAGAGAGAGAGAGTGAGGAAGAGAAAGAGAGAGACCGCGAGAGAGAGAGAGAGAGAGAGAGAGAGCAAGAGAAAGAGAGAGAAAGCAAGAGAAAGAGAGAGAGACCGAGAGAGAGAGAACGATAGAGACCGAGAGAGAGAGAGAGAGACCGAGAGAGAGAGAAAGAGACCGAGAGAGAGACCGAGAGAGAGAGAGACCGATAGAGAGAGACCGAGAGAGAGAGAGACCGATAGAGAGAGAGAGAGAAAGAGAGAGACCGAGAGAGAGAGAACGGAATGCAAATACACACATCTCTTGTCAAAAGAGAGAAACCATTTAACATTATTGCATTTCACAAAACTAAATCAAGTCTTGCAACTAGCTGAGCTCACAAATCACATGCATCTTTAAAACCATTCTCCTGGGAAAATGAGTTTCAGGGAGGAAATGCAGTGAATTGAAAAGGACTGCCAAACGGACGACCGCCAGTCCCAGTGGGGGAAGACTGAGATCATCCCTCACACGAAGGGCACTGGCTTTCTCAGCTCACTGCGATAAGTGGTGAAGTTCCCGATACTTGATGCAAACGCACTGCAGCAGCAACAAACTCGGTACTTGGTGGTTCTCAGCCAGAATGGAACTGTGAGATCCCATGCACTGGCAGAATAAATCCTCTTTGTTATTATGAATTTAACAATTTGTTTCGGATTTTCATCGTCGGTATTTAGTTGATAGCAGTCATTTTGTAAACTGTTATCGTAGACTAGAAAAAACAGCGAGGAGCATTGCACTTGTTCAAAATAACGATAATTTAAAGCTAATTTGCAAGAGCAGGTTAGATCACACAGAGTAGACGAGAGTAACAGGTCCCAAAAGTATTCAAGGTGTGTGTGAAAAAAACACCTCTTGCACGGCGGAATGCCACCAAGAGATCTAGAGTTCCTGGCGAAGCACAGAACCAGTGGGAGGATGGTCACAAGAGAACGTCAGCCTCCTTTGACGAGTCCAGGTAGAACCGACTTGCCATTGTCAGGGAGAGAACAGGGGATGCAAATTACGGAAGACCGCAGACCGGCCTTTCATTGTCCCCACTGTCCACATTAACGTGATTTGCGCATCCGCCTAGCGTGTCACATGGACATACTCATTCGGAGATGAGACTATGCGGCACTGCCTGCCATTATCGCTAGCGACAGGCAACGTCCCTACATTACGTCCCTCGTTAGCGACAGATAATCACCATACATCAGGTCCATAGCTAGCGACAAGCAACCACCATACATCAGGTCCCTCGCTAGCGACAAGCAACCACCATACATGAGGTCCCTCGCTAGCGACAAGCAACCACCATACATCAGGTCCCTCGCTAGCGACAAGCAATCACCACACATCACATACCTCGCTAGCGACAGGCAACCCCCGCACATCACATACCTTGCTAG
Organism: Theodoxus fluviatilis; assembly: GCA_034096865.1. Classification (NCBI taxonomy): domain Eukaryota; kingdom Metazoa; phylum Mollusca; class Gastropoda; order Cycloneritida; family Neritidae; genus Theodoxus; species Theodoxus fluviatilis. The sequence continues at coordinate 28,068 of JAWQFJ010000556.1, forward strand.
CGACAGGGAACCACCATACATTAGGTCCCTCGCAAGCGAAAGGCAAGCACCACACATTAGGTCCCTCGCTAGCGACAGGCAACCACCGCACATCATGTCCCTCGCTAGCAACAGGCAACCACCGCACATCACATACCTCGCTAGCAACAGGCAACCACCGCACATCAGGTCTCTCGCTAGCGACAGGCAACCACCGCACAACAGGTCCCTAGCTAGCGACAGGCAACCACCACACATTAGGTCCCTCGCTAGCGACAGGCAACCACCACACATCAGGTCCCTCGCTAGCGACAGGCAACCACCACACATCAGGTCCCTCGTTAGCGACAAGCAACCACCGCACATCATGTCCCTCGTTAGCGACAGGCAACCACCATACATCATGTCCCTCATTAGCGACAGGCAACCATCACACATCAGGTCCCTCGTTAGCGACAGGCAACCACCATACATCATGTCCTTCGTTGGCGACAGGCAACGTCCACACATCAGGTCCCTCGTTAGTGACAGGCAACCATCGCACATCACATCCCTCGCTAGCGACAGTCAACCACCCTACATCAGGTCCCTCATTAGCGACAGGCAAATACCATACATCATGTCCCTCGCTAGCAACAGGCAACCACCGTACATCATGTCCCTCGCTAGCGACAGGCAACCACCATACATCATGTCCCTCGTTAGCGACAGGCAACCACCATACATCATGTGCCTCGCTAGCGACAGGCAACCACCACACATCATGTGCCTCGCTAGCGACAGACAACCACCACACATCAGGTCCTTCGCTAGCGACAGGCAAATACCATACATCATGTCCCTCGTTAGCGACAGGCAACCACCGCACAAGGTGCCTCGCTAGCGACAGGCAACCACCATACAATAGGTCCCTCGCTAGCGAAAAGCACCCACCCTACATTAGGTCCCTCGCTAGCGACAGGCAACCACCACACATCAGGTCTCTCGCTAGCGACAGGCAACCACCGCACAACAGGTCCCTAGGCAGCGACAGGCAACCACAACATATCAGGTCCATCGCTAGCGTCAGGTAACGTCCATACATCAGTTCTCTCGCTAGCGACAGACAACCATAATACATCAGGTCCCTTGCTAGCGAAAAGCACCCACCCTACATTAGGTCCCTCGCTAGCGACAGGCAACCACCGCACAACAGGTCCCTAGGCAGCGACAGGCAACCACAACATATCAGGTCCATCGCTAGCGTCAGGTAACGTCCATACATCAGTTCTCTCGCTAGCGACAGGCAACCATAATACATCAGGTTCCTCGCTAGCGACAGGCAACCATAATACATCAGGTTCCTCGCTAGCGACAAGTAACGTCCATACATCAGTTCTCTCGCTAGCGACAGGCAACCACCACACATCAGGTCCCTCGCTAGCGACAGGCAACCACCACACATCAGGGGCCTCGCTAGCAACAGGCAACCATAATACATCAGGTCCCTCGCTAGCGACAGGCAACCATAATACATCAGGTCCCTCGCTAGCGACAGGCAACCATAATACATCAGGTCCCTCGCTAGCGACAGGCAACCATAATACATCAGATCCCTCGCTAGCGACAGGCAACCATAATACATCAGGTCCCTCGCTAGCGACAGGCAACCACCACACATCAGGTCCCTCGCTAGCGACAGGCAACCACCACACATCAGGTCCCTCGCTAGCGACAGGCAACCACCACACATCAGGTCCCTCGTTATCGACAGGCAACCACCACACATCAGGTCCCTCGCTAGCAACAGGTAACGTCCATACATCATGTCCTTCGTTAGCGACAGGCAACCACCATACATCAGGTATCTTTCTAGCGACAGGCAACCACCACACATCAGGTCCCTCGCTAGCGACGAGTAACGTCCATACATCATGTCCCTCGTTAACGACAGGCAACCACAATACATCAGGTCCCTCGCTAGCGACAAGCAACCAACGCACATCAGGTCCCTCGCTAGGGACAGGCAACCACCCTACATCAGGTCCCTCGCTAGCAACAGGCAACCACCGCACATCATATCCCTCGCTAGCGACAGGCAACCACCCTACATCAGGTCCCTCGCTAGCTACAGGCGACCACCATACATCAGGTCCCTCGCTACCGACAGGCAACCACCGCACATCACATCCCTTGCTAGCGACAGGCAACCACCACACCATTCTGTGAACCCAAGTCAGTATTGATACTTTCGCCGGTAGGCGAAGTCTCTAGTTTACTAGAATGCCACCACACATCACATTGCTCGCTAGCGACTGGCAACCACCGCACATCATGTCCATCGCTAGCGACAGGCAACCACCGCAAATCACATACCTCTTTGCAACAGGCAACAGCCGCACATCAGGTCTCTCGCTAGCGACAAGTAACGTCCATACATCATGTCCTTCGTTAGCAACAGGCAACCACCATACATCAGGTCCCTTGCTAGCGACAGGCAACCACCACACATCAGGTCCCTCGCTAGCGACGGGTAACGTCCATACATCATGTCCCTCGTTAGCGACAGTCAACCGCAATACATCAGGTCCCTCGCTAGGGACAGGCAACCACCCTACATCAGGTCCCTCGCTAGCGACAGGCAACCATCGCACATCATATCCCTCGCTAGCGACAGGCAACCACCCTACATCAGGTCCCTCGCTAGTGCCAGGCGACCACCATACATCAGGTCCCTCGCTATCGACAGGCAACCACCGCACATCACATCCCTCGCTAGCGACAGGCAAACTCCGCACCATTCTGTGAACCCAAGTCAGTATTGATACTTTCGCCGGTAGGCGAAGTCTCTAGTTTACTAGAATGCCACCACACATCACATTGCTCGCTAGCGACTGGCAACCACCGCACATTATGTCCATCGCTAGCGACAGGCAACCACCGCAAATCAAGTACCTCGCTAGCAACAGGCAACCACCGCACATCAGGTCTCTCGCTAGCGACAGGCAACCACCACACATCAGGTCCCTCGTTAGCGACAGGCAACCACCATACATCAGGTCCCTCGCTAGCGACAGGCAACCACCACACATCAGGTCCCTCGCTAGCGCTAGCGACATGCAACCACCACACATCAGGTCCCTCGCTAGCGACAGGCAACAACCATACATCATGTCCCTCGCTAGCGACAGGCAACGTCCACACATCAGGTCCTTCGTTAGCGACAGGCAACCATCGTACATCACATCCCTCGCTAGCGACAGGCAACCACCACACATCAGGTCCCTCGTTAGCGACAGGCAACTACCATACATCATGTCCCTCGCTAGCGACAGGCAACCACCGTACATCATGTCCCTCGCTAGCGACAGGCAACCACCATACATCAGGTCCCTCGTTAGCGACAGGCAAATACCATACATCATGTCCCTCGCTAGCGACAGGCAACCACCACACATCATGTCCCTCGTTAGCGACAGGAAACCACTACACATCAGGTGCCTCGCTAGCAACAGGCAACCACCACACATCATGTCCCTCGTTAGCGACAGGCAACCACCATACATCATGTCCCTCGCTAGCGACAGGCAACCACCATACTTCAGGTCCCTCGTTAGTGACAAGCACCCACCCTACATTAGGTCCCTCGCTAGCGACAGGCAACCACCACACATCAGGTCCCTCGCTAGCGACAGGCAACCACCACACATCAGGTCCCTCGCTAGCGACAGGCAACCACCACACATCAGGTCCCTTGCTAGCGACAGGCAACCACCGCACATCACATCCCTCGCTAGCGACAGGCAACCACCCCACATCAGGTCCCTGGCTAGCGACAGGCAACCACCACACATCAGGTCCCTCGCTAGCGACAGGTAACGTCCATAAATCAGTTCTCTCGCTAGCGACAGGCAACCACCACACATCAGGTCCCTCGCTAGCGACAGGCAACCACCATACATCAGATCTCTCGTTAGCGACAGGCAACCACCACACATCAGGTCCCTCGCTAGCGACAGGCAACCACCACACATCAGGTCCCTCGCTAGCGACAGGCAACCACCATACATCAGGTCCCTTGCTAGCGACAAGCAACCACCACACATCAGGTCCCTCGCTAGCAACGGGTAACGTCCATACATCATGTCCCTTGTTAGCAACAGGCAACCACAATACATAAGGTCCTTCGCTAGCGACAAGCAACCACCGCACATCAGGTCCCTCGCTAGCGACAGGCAACCACCCTACATCAGGTCCCTTGCTAGCAACAGGCAACCACCGCACATCATATCCCTCGCTAGCGACAGGCAACCACCCTACATCAGGTCCCTCGCTAGCGACAGGCAACCACCATACATCAGGTTCCTCGCTAGCGACAGGCAACCACCGCACATCACATCCCTTGCTAGCGACAGCCAACCACCGCACCATTCTGTGAACCCGAGTCAGTATTGATACTTTCGCCGGTAGGCGAA
>JAWQFJ010000556.1:37500-47500 GCA_034096865.1 Theodoxus fluviatilis
TTGGACTCGAAAACACGTGATTGATGTTTGTGGGAACATTAAGAATGCCATCTCATCGTGACCTTTGATACCTTGGCCCATTTTTTCTCGTTCAAAAATCCTTGAAATCCATTCCGATTCTCATCTGGGGGCAGACTGATTGATCGCTTTATAGATAGCCAGCATCCATCACAGTGGCCGCGTTTCCCCATTCCATCCCAGTCTTGAAGCAACTTCCGCTTCCAGTTCAGTAATGGTTGTGTCGAGTCATGGACACAAATAGCGCGTCTGAAAATTCCCATCTTCAGAGTTCACAGATACTACTCCTGGTCTGTCGCCATTCATTTTTCACACTAGAGAGTGCAATAATGGTAAATAAACTAAACTGTTTAATTCTGCCTTGTGCTTTAAACGCCATGCTCGTTACTCCATGTACTTGATTCACCCACACTTCTGTCTCTGACCCGCGAAGACTGCAGCGATGTTCATGAGTATCTGAACCCCGCAAAATATACTGTCAGGGATGCAAGGCTCTAATTAACGTGCATTATTCGCTCTTCTCTTTGCGGCACAATAAACTCCTTCACACGCCCGCTCTAAAACTGGGAACGGCTGCAATGTCCTTTCCGAGTACAAATAATCCTTCACGACATACATGAGATGGGGTGAAACTTTCTATGTAAATAGATAGTCTAAAATTTCTCATTAGGGCACAATGTTTTGCTTTGACGGTCAAATGAGCGGTGTTCATTTACAACTCGCCTGCATCCTCTGGCGCAAAACTACGCATCTTCTCAGTCCATCCACGCCTTCGTCCAGAGGTCGGCTCTAACGAGCAATTCAACTCAATCTTTTCTTGCCACCATCGAAAGTCCCTTTTGGACATTGCACCAAGTCTCCGTATGACCTCTAATGTCTTGCAGAAGGCCGAAGCGGACGCAGGAGAAGGAAATAAGGAGGTGTAGAGGAAGAAAGGGCAAGACGTGACGGCCTTTTGGGTAATGACGTCTCCCTCCGTTCCTTTCCGCCCTCTCCAGACCCAGTTCCGATTCGCTACTAAAAATGGCACCATTGTCCTAGCAGGCTTTTGGAGTCGGGTTAGAGAAAGAGAGAGAGAGAGAGAGATAGAGAAAGAGAGATAGAGAAAGAGCGAGAAAGAAAGATAGAGAGAAAGAGAGAGAGAAAGAGAGAGAGAGAGAAAGAGAGAGAGAGAAAGAGAGAGAGAGAGAAAAAGAGAAAGAGAGATAGGTACAAGGAGATGAACAGACAGACAGACAGAAAGACAGACAGACAGACAGAAGGACAGACAGACAGACAGACAGACAGACAGGCAGGCAGACAGGCAGGCAGGCAGGCAGACAGACATACAGACAGACAGCTACAAACATACAGGCAGACACTCAGACGAAATACAGACACACAGACACTCAGATACACATACAGCGACAAAAGTAGACACAGAGAGAGAGAGATAGAGAGAGGGATAGAAAGAGAGAAAGAGAGAAAGAGAGAAAGAGAAAGAGAAAGAGACAGAGACAGAGACAGAGACAGAGACAGAGACAGACAGACAGACAGACAGACAGACAGACAGACAGACAGACAGACAGACAGACAGACAGACAGACAGACAGACAGACAGACAGACAGACAGACAGACAGACAGACAGACAGACAGACAGACAGACAGACACAGACATTTTGGCCCGTTTTCAATCCGCGTACCGTGCTCATAATTCCACCGAAACAGCTCTGCTCCGTGTTCTAAACGATCTTCACGTTGCTACCGACAATTCCAAAGTTTATCTTCTTACTCTGTTGGACTTGAGTGCTGAGTTCGACACAATAGACCATGGAATTCTTCTCACCTGTCTTAGAAACGTTTTTGGCATTGGGAACTTAGCACTCTCTTTCCTGCATTCATATCTCTCAGAACGTAGACAGACTGTTTCGATCTCGGGTTTTGCTTGTGATCCTACACCTCTCGAGTACGGAGTCCCTTTGGGCTCTGTTTTGGGTCCTCAGCTGTTTCTACTGTACACCCAACCACTCTCCAATGTAACTAACAGTCATGCAGTCTCTCACAGTGAATGTGCTGCTGATACTAAGCTCTACAACTCCTCCCATCCCAGTCAAATCCACTCTCTTCTTTCCAACAGAGAACACTGTATCTCTGACGTGAAACGGTGGATGACACGGAACAAGCTCCAACTCAATGACTCAAAAAAGGTAAAGGTAAAGGTGTGGTTTTTTATAGCGACTTACACCCTTTGTCTGGGTCTCAAACCGCTTACACTTTACCCCCTGATCACTGGGCATCTTCATCAATCCTCGCTGGTACCTCACAACAAACATAGTGACATACAAACACTGAAGCACTCCTGGTGAGTGGCGGAGGCAAATCGGATCAGGGGCCCTTAAACTAACCATTGGTCACAGTGACATCGTCTTCTCTCAGTCAGTTGGAAATTTAGGCATCATGTTTGACGATGATCTGTCAATGAGATCTCATGTCAAAAAAGTATGTCAGTTAGCATATTATGAGCGAAGGAAAATTAGTACCATTCGTCATTGTCTTTCTCAGCAGGCCACCAAAACGCTCATCACATCACTTGTCCTGTCTCGTCTCGACTATGGAAACTTTCTTCTCGCTGGCATCCCTGACACTCTGCTTAACAAACTTCAGAAAGTTCAGAATTGTGCTGCTAGGCTAGTTTTTCAATATCCCAAGCGTACCCATGTCTCTCCACTCCTACATACACTTCACCGGCACCCCATCTCTCAGAGGATAGATTATAAACTTGCTACTTTGTGACACCAAACCACACGCTATTACAGAAATTCTTACAGTCTACACGCCCTCCAGATCTGTACGCTCAGCTGCTGACTCTATAATACTTAAGGTCCCCCGCCGTAATAAGAAAACTCAAGGACAGCGAGCTTTCTCCTATATTGGACCTGTAACCCGGAATAGTCTCCCTCTCTCAGTCCGTCAGTCTGACACTCTGCCCCAGTTCAAAAGTGCTCTAAGGACACACCTCTTCCGATCCGCCTTTCCCGCTTCGCTGCTTCGCCTTACTTGACCTGGCCTGCAAGTGCTGTGTACATTGTATAATTTGTTCTATTTGTTATATCGGATCTTAGTTTTTGTTTTTTGTTTATGTGTGTTGGTTGTGAGTTTTTTTGTAGGAATGTGGTGTTGAGTGGTGGTACGGTATGAGTGTTGATTCTTTGGATTGTAAACACCATGAGCTTGCCTGTCAAGGAAAGGTATGAGTGATGAATAAACTATTATTATTATTATTATTATTATTATTATTGTTGTTGTTGTTGTTGTTGTTGTTATTATTATTATTATTATTATTATTATTATTATTATTATTATTATTATTATTACAGACATACAGATAGTGGAAACAAATACAGTTGTATACCCCCCGGCTCACACCCTTCCATCATTGAGGTCCTTCGTGGAGGGAAAATGACGTCAGAGTCGTCGCATGTGGGACCGCAGGAAAAACTCTGATGTGCGCGCGCGCACACACACACACACACATACACATACACACACACACACGCATACACACACATTTACACACGTACACACATTTACACACACATTTACATACACACGCACGCTCACACGCACTCACGCTTGCATGTAGGCATGCACACACGCATGCAAGTACACTCACAAACATGTTCCTGTACATGCAACAACATGTCATTTGTACTAAACAGGAAGTTATCAAAAAGGAACATCACTCTTTTGTTTGTTATTTCGTGTGCACAAAAGTGACGATTATACGAACGCAGGAAGACAGACATATTCCGAGAAGATCTAGACACACGCGTACATAAACTTGGATACACACATGAATGTATTCGCACAAAAATATTTACATACTTACACACGGAGGCGTACCAGAGTCATGCGAGTTCACACACACACACACACGCGCGCGCGCGCGCACACACACACATACACACACATACACGCACACACACACGCACGTACTCTCACACACACACACATACACACACACGTACATACACACATGTATACACACAAACACACACACACACGTACACTCACACACACGCGCGCGCACGCACACACACACACACACACATGCAGGCTCGCGCGCACACACACTCACGTACACACACATATGTACACACACACACACACACACTCACACACATACACACATACACACACACACTCACTCACACACATATGCACACACGGAGAGAAACGAAGACTTAGAAAGCGACAATGGCGCGATTTCAAATGCATCCCACTTTGTAGAATACATAGAAAATTGTAATGCAAAAAAATAAAATAAACACACAAATTACTCAATTCAAATAAGAAACAGTGTACATTGTTGATAGCCTGTTAACGTCAAACTTTATCAGTTGTAACTTTTAATAAAATAATTGAGAGTCTGCGCATTTGTATCAGGTTGTTATAGATCAATTACTTTGAGCATCGAGGAATACATATGCACACTATCGACACAGTTCCACTACAACTTCTGACGTATTTCGCACGCGAAGCGATCACGGACGAGACAGACACAGCGGCTTCTAACAGTCTCCAAACGTAAGGAAAAAACGACATATACTCTTCTCTGGATGGGAGTTTTAAAAAACACCGCGCGACTACAAGGACGGGGACAAAAGCTCCTCTAGACAGAGTGGAGCCACAATTTTCCGGGGTCCCAGGCAATCCCATTCATGGCAACTTCTAAGCGTCCTCGGCCCTCCGACCGGGCGGGCGTGTCTCCCAGGTATCCCAGAAGTCTCCGAGAGCTCGGCGCTCGTGACGTCAGCGTGGTGTGGGGCACGTGGCGTCGAGGACTGAGTTAGAAATCAATCGGATGGTGGAGACGCGGCCATTACGAGGAGAGCAAGGCATTTCGCCAGTCTCTGCTTGGACGGAACATCGGCAATGGCCACTCTCCGCACAAGATGAAACCCTCATCACGCATGCGCGTCGCCATTTTGTTTCCTCCATCGCTTTTGTCTGTTCCCAAGGCGAGGGTGGTCCGTTTCCGGTCATTACGGCTTGCTGCAAGTATCGTCACTGCTCGGGAAAGCAGGTCTCCTTTGCTTGGTCTAACGCGTCCCAGGCTCAATGTAGAAGGCGTATATAGGTCACTTGGCGAACAGCTCGTGCGTAGAATAAAGGAATAATATAATTAAGTAACGCCGTTGCGCAGTTTAGCAGGCATGCTCATGGAACATTGATCATATGGCGGATTACGTCAGCGCCACGAGTTTTTGACACTCCTATAGAGTGACGACAGAATGGCCACGATGTATCATTGTCTCAAGGGTAGTTTGTTTTTCTTCTTCGAAAAGAGAGCTCAAGACTCTTCTTGCCCATTCCAAGCTCATCTCCGATTTCTCCGTGCAAGAGCTGTGGATACTTTTCAACCTCTCATTTTTCCAAAAGCTTTCAACTCTATAAATGATCCATTACGTCTCGTTTGTCTCTGCCCTTCCGCGTGTTATATTTCTCCTACGCTCGTCTTTCATCCCGATGACCCGCGTTCTTGCTTGTTGACGACGAAAGGGCGAACTACTTGCACTTACTTCACTCGAAAAAGGTGGCGTTTAATCAAAGTTAATCACTACCAACACGCATTGATACTGAGGACAGTGATGTGCATAAACCGCGTCCCTGCTAGCACGGATGCTTGTTCCAGTGTTTCACTCACTCTTCTGCGATTCATGACATGTATTTTGTTTGTGTTGTGTGAATGTTCCATTGTCATTGGTACTCTCAGGCTTATCTTGTATCCATTCATCCATGAGGATTCCCTTTGTAATACATCATCCATTTTGACATGTTCCTTGCTCTTTGCAACATCGTCTTCATTTAGATGTAATCCACCAGCCCTGTTGCCCTACGCCTTTAGATACAAAAGCATCCTTGGTACATTTTTGTTTTATTTTTTCTTCGCAGGTTCTCCCCCCCCCCCCTCCCACTTCATCTTAAACCCTTAACCATTACCAACGCGAACGCCTCCCCCCTTAAACCATCACCAATCATGCCTTTGCCTCCCTGAACTGCTCTTTTTAACCCGTTGTCTGCACAATTATTCACAGTCTTGCACTCCTGTCCCACCCGTCCCTACCCTTGTCTTCTCTCCTTGACCTCCTCTCAAGACCTCTTCACTTATCTCTCTATCCCTTTCTCGCTGCAACTACGCCGGCGTCCTACCTTCTTGTGTGGCGTAGATGACGACCATCTCCTTCCAGCCGTAGTACTTGACCAGCTCGATGAAGGCCTTTGACAGCTGCTCTACGTTGGGGTACAGGTTGATGGCGGGGGCGGGGGCGGGCGTCTGTTCCGTGTCCAGGCGGTATTCCAGATGCGGCAGGTTCATCGCACCGCACAGCGAGTTGACGTAGTTGGCCATCTCGGCAGCCCGTGGCCCGAAAATCGCTACGGGGTTTTTGTCCACCAGGTAGCACACTGGAGAAAAAGAGAAGACTTATATTGTAAGGCAATATTATGATGACACAAACATGACGCCTCTATATTGATAAAGTCTACAGGATCCCCACGTCACCTATGTGCACTGTGGAATCCGGCAGTCACACATTTACCAGAGAACTACGATATATTTTACAAATGCGTAGTTAATTTTGAGAATACGAGACACAAACAAGAAAATACACATATTTATCATTCATTTCGCAAAACACGAAATACTATTTACTTGTCCTCCAGGAAGCAATCTGCAAAAAAATACTACACAAGAACAGAATGGTTTATGTCATGTCAGTTTTGTTGCCACTGCTGTTTATGTTATTAGCCATTTTATGCAGTGAGTTAAACACGCAGCAGAACGTTTAAGGTACACGCTGAACATCAAACAGCACGAGTACTGTCATGGAAAACTTGACATTACAGAAGACTATGAACGATACACTTGTCCGGGAAATTAGGGCGTTTGACATAAATGATATTTCAATGCTCTGTGTGAAAGACATCATCATCTAGTTCTGTGGTGTACAGTTGATGAGAAGACGGGAAAGTACATCAATACATAGTATGAATGGAGTATATCAAGGCACCAAAACTTACAACACAGCACAGAAAGCTGAGAGGCAGAGTGCTTGGTTTGTTCTTTCATTGTCGCGAGCATGAAACAAACCACAAACAAAGACAACGACAAAACAGACACGGAATTGTGACAGCTAAATCAGCTACAGTTGTTATGTCTGGTGGTGCACGTGACTGTAGATCCCAAAATAATGTGTCGTCTGATTATTTCTCCTTTGATTTTCAGCCGGCTTCTCTGGTACGAGGGACAATTCTACTAACTGGCGTGTAATTCACCAGCTGGATTCTTCTAGACGGGAAAACTTCATTGTTCTGTCTGTTAAACCCCTTACAGCCCAACTGGCTTAGGGGCTCGACTATCACCCTAGGAATGTAGGCCACAGGATCACTCGTACTGACTGAGTGTGCAGGGGAAACAGATCACTGACGCGAGGGCGTGTAGATTCGATAAGATGGCGTAGTCAGTAGGAAAAACCCCCAACATACTTGCCAAGTCGAAACTAAAACAATCCCAGGGAGAGGTGTAGGTTGGTGGGAAGAGAGTGTTGATAAGCAAAAATTCATGGAAATTATAGAGAAAATGGGGTGTGCGCGTCGGCATAGCACGAGAACAGCATATGAGGCAAAGTAGTAATATCACCACATTGTTCATCAAACAGTGGGTGTGTAAAGTGGACAGACAGATTGACACTGAGAAGTTGAGATGGAGGGTGTACTAGAAAGTGCGGACGCTGCCTGGGTACACAGGGAAAACGTGTTGAGTGTGGTTGATGAGTTTGTACTTGGAAGGAAACTAAGAGGAGTAATGTTGTAAATAGCGAGCAGCACATCATTTACAAAAAGATGGTCACGTAGAGTATAGTGTCTTAGTAAAAATCTGAATACTGGAGGGAAGATGTGTCTACCACCGCTGACAAATGTGGAATGTACTCATTTCAATTTCAGTCAGTATTATTGCAGTAAAGTTCATAGAAAACTATGTAGAGAGAAATATCATTTCAGACCAAAAGTGTAAAATCAGAACAATTACTTGATTCGTATGCTGTTTTGTGGAATTTGGTGCTTGCGCACCTGGGCAAAAGTAATAAACTCGGATACTTGTATTCCTGTCTTGTCTCTTTTTGCTCAATCTTTACGACTATCCAGTCATTTACCTTCATTTTACATCATCTTGCCCCAATTCTGGTCAGCTACTCCAGGCATCTACCAAACGCCAGTGAGCCCCTTAGACAGCGACACCGAAACGGGGTCGGGCAATGTGCTACGAGTTCGTTTATCATGATTATGGCACATCTCATCCCGGATAAAGCCTCCAATACGTATGAGGCAAAACGCGGTCATTTACATCTGCCAAAGATCTGGTGGGGTCATTGGCAAACTGTGGCAGGAGCCACGAGCCACAGGAAGTGATAGATTAAGGGCTGGAAAAGGCCTTGCTCAAGACACCAGCACCCCCGTGGCGGGAGCGACAGGCAGCCCCGATGAGATAAAATGCCCACAGAGGATAATGGGGCAAGCTTCCGACTCCTGTCTGGGATGAAGACATGGGGCCAGGGGTGAAGGTAATACTGCTCCTTGTCAGGGGAAGAAATTGACCCCGCTGGAATGTTTTGGGGCTTGATGGATCCAGACAATGTGCTCTCGGCAATGTTTCACGTGGTAGTCCATAGCTCGACGTGGACCCTGTGCTGAGAGTGAGAGTCTCATACAGCACGGACGCATTTCTGCAATAACGTCGATATGTGTAAAGTGTGACGCACATGAAAGCAATGGGTGAGATTAAATTATGCAAGTCATTAGAGTTTTCAGTATCACGTGAGATACAACTTATTCCATTTTATTGTAGCCCATATTCACTGTATTTGTGTGCATGATTACTCGAGCAGTAGGTGCAAGCTGCACGCGGAACGTTAATAGATAAATATGAATTCATATTCTAAAAAAATCAAGCCACGATTTCTGCTCTGTTTGATACTTGTTGCCGTATTTTTAGCGTACCTACATCCAACACGTGCAATAATTTCGGCATCCCAGAACTAATACATTATCCCTATGGAATAGTGTGTTGCTAGGCAGTCACTTATTCCCATAATGCGACTGTTTGCAAACCATTTGTAAATAAAACACTTCTCCATTCCTTGTTCGAAAGAACCAAATCGCTCCTCGCTGCTTCCGTGGCCAATGCAAGTTTGCTTTTGAGATGGAAGGATTGAGCTGTTTGCGTTTGTTCCTCGCAGTTGCCTTGCCAGCCTTCCTCCAGGAAGATAGAGGTAAGCGGATTGAAAGATACGAAGCTGTGGCTGTTCTCTTAGGACTTCAAGAAAGAAGGACACCGTAAAAACTACATCGTTTTCCAACAAACAAGTTTTGGGGGCAGAGCGAGGTCATCGTGGCCAGCAAAACTTGAATGTCGCTGCAAGGCGAGAAGAAAACCAGAAATGAAACAACCGATTAGGGCTGCAATTGAAAGAACATTCCCAACATGATTTCACACAATCGGTGCTTGAACTCAGAAAGGGGCATAACATCGTGAAACTTTACGCTATTGTAGCGATTCATCGGTTGCTATGGAGGAAACGGTGTCGATGATTACATCATGAAAAAAACAGAGCTTTCGTCGGAAGAAACAGTGTTTTCTACTGAAGCTCATTTGACAGAGCTCGTGTCCTTCGCCGATGAAAACACCTTTTTCCAAAATAAAAAAGCAAGTTATTTTGATGTACACTCCACACAACCCATTTTCGCTACGTGATGAGTGTAGCAAAGTTTGTGTTCATAGTCGCATGCTGACAGATCATCAGCTGTAGCAGTTACCACCGAGACTTTTCACACTCAACAAAGCTCGCCAGAGGCGCAAATCCCTAAGGCACGAAAATAAAAGGTTTCAAAAGAAAGATGCCGCGCAGGATTACTACGGCTGACGATGCTGAAGGCAACTAT
>JAWQFJ010000556.1:52500-57500 GCA_034096865.1 Theodoxus fluviatilis
GAGCGTTTTGGTGGCCTGCTGAGAAAGACAATGACGAATGGTACTAATTTTCCTTAACTCATAATATGCTAACAGACAGAGGAAGTATAGTACTTGTATCATTATCGGCTTCGCCAGATTTGTTTTGAATGTGAATCACAGATGCGCGTATACTTGCTGGTTGCAAGTATACATGCACGTGCGCGCGCGCGCGCACACACACACACACACACACACACAAACACACATACACACTCACACACACATAATCATGTACACGTGCACGTGCGCGCACACACACAGACACACATAGCCCACAAACACACACACACACATACACAACAAACACAAGCACGCACGCACGCACGCACACACACACACACACACACACACACACACACACACACACACACACACACACACACACATTGAGGAAGCATTACTAACAAGCAAAGATGAAAAAAAGAAAGAAATGGCCTTTTTCCATTTACAATGCATTCCCGAAGCCACTCCTGGACAGGCAAATGAACGGAAAAAGACCAGAAAGATGACAGCTGCATGGCTTTTGCATAATGCAAGGGGAAAGTCACTAAGTGTCACCCAGCATAATTTCCCTTCTTCACAAAACGATAACACGAAAGGTCCCGACGGAAAAAAACCACTACGTTTTCTGAAACATCTCCGTCACAGCAGTCATTACCATGTCCTCTTCGAAAGAAATGCACAGAAATATGTTAATTTACTATTTCTGGATACATAAAGGTGGGTGTTGTTTTTTCGGGGATAGAGTTAATTTGCAGTACACCGGAGGTCCCTTGGCAGTGGGAACGGTCGTCTCAGGGAGAGTGCAGGCTGCAATAATCCTTCGCTAACTCCGTCATGCTTATTTCCTCACCTCTTATCGGTGCGCACTCAAGAGGCTGTTCACCCAACAAACCCTGGATAACGGAACCCAGAACTTAGCAATTGCATAGCAATTAACAAGACAGAAATGGAACCGTGTGTTGACATGCATTCGTTACCATGTTTTTCGGTGTTAAATGGGTGTTAAATAGGACCGTTCTGGTTAAGACGATATATGTTTATTTTCCTTTAAGCATCGTCCTGTGAATTTTATATTAGCCTTTAATCAGAGATAACGAGACTCGGTAGTTGGTGTTAAGAGACTTCCCTGTGGATTACTTTTTAATGCACATTTACACTGGACTTCTCGAAAGAAACACTGAGATCATTGTGAAGACGTTACAGAGTGGAAGCGTCCTCAAACACTCTTCATCCACAAAGCAACCATAACTGATCTTCATAAAACAACGATGTTACATCACACTTGCGCACAAGCGCTCTTGTATACATGTGCACCTGCCCGTCTGTACACAGAGGTGAGCACTTAAACACAGTCATGCAAGTACACATGTGCGCGCACGGACGCACTAATGCACGCACGCATGCACACACACACACGCACGCGAACACACACACACACACACACGCACACACACACATACACACACACACAAATACACACACACACACACACACAAATACACACACACACACACACACACACACACACACACACACACACGTAAGACACAACGCCCAAACTCAACCAGCTCTTCTTCAGCAATAGTTACCCACGTTCCATTTCCACTATTTCTGGCTGTACTCTTCGTTTCGCGGACACCGGTTGGTTTCAAAACTCGTGAGGTGATCTGGGCGCTGCAACGTAGGGAGTAGGGGGCATTGTCTGGTCTTAGCCAGCCTCACGTACCTTGCGATGGTCACTCCAATCGATGGCTCTTGGACCATGGCGGCTCCTTTGATCTTTCCTCCCTACCTCGCCCCCCTCCAAACCCTTCCCCCATCCTGGAAGTTGCGGACCACCCCCGGGGGTAGCTATTCCCACCGTCTTCCGGACGCTTGGCCGCAAAAAGGGCAATCACGGAGGTGGCGTCCCGAGGAATTAGATTGGTTGCAGTTGAAATTGATCCTTTTTTCCTTATAGAAGCTGTCTGCCATGCTTATTAAAATTTGCTGGAGATTGAGCTTCCTTTTGAACATGCTGTGAGCGACGTGGAGTATGCCAGGCAATCGGACGTCCATTTCCATTCAAGTATGGCGCTCTCGGTGTCGTTCTTTAGGATGCGAGTGGTCATCGAGCAGTTTTGACTCCCTGGTGGAAAGCGGCGCCCCCACATGCGGACTTCTGCACCGTTCCCGCTGAGCGCGCTTGACTCTGATGAACGCGTGTGGATAATCGAGGCTGACATCGCAGAATTGACATAGAAAAAGAGGATCTTAAATTGAATTGAAGATTCATCTCTCATAGAATTTGCACTATAAAAGCAACACAGCTCTATTTGCAATACGTGTCTGGTAATAATATGTATTTGGGTTGGCGTCAGCCTTCCACGCTGAAAAAGAAATCTTCGACTTGAAATTCATACCAAACTTAATAAGCATACCCAACTTGTTAGAAAAGTACAAGGCCAAGTAAATGATGAATACAAATATGACACCTCAACATTCCTGCATTCATCTTATACGGACACTTGAAAGAAGATTAAACAATATCCTCCAAATTTAGATCTGTTTTAACTTGCAAGATTGTTTTCGGATTCGAGAACATTGTCGGGCCTCGATTCAGTAAACAGTAACACTGTACAATACATGCAAAATAAAATCAGTTTATTTTAATTTATTGGGAACTCCCCAACCTAGAGCTGAATCTAAGCAAGAGGCAACTAAAAAAGATAACTTCTGGCAAGTCAAAGTGCAATATGTGTTCCGTTTCTCTTCTCTTTCACATGTAAAGGACTATGGAGGGAAAAGACGGAAGCCACAATCACCAACGCCAGAAGAAGCAAAGATCCGACGAGGAAGAGGCACGTGCAAATCGAGAGAGGAGCATCAGCCCGGGCTGCAAGTAATTGAGTTTTCTCGGTCTTCAGTGTTCCTGCGCAGATTTTGGTTGCTTGCCCAGGCTTAGCGAGAAATAAAGCTGCCAGAACAAACTAAGCTACTTAGGCATCAGGGTGGGGCTCGCATAGAAAACATCAGGTTCTGTAGACTGTTATCATTCTTCTTAATCAGACCAGTGCAGGTGCTACGTGGGAAAGTGTCACCGTCTGATGGGATACAAGTGCAACGGGCTGATTCTTTTTCGTGAAGGAATAGTGCCCTTTGAAACAGGCCTTCCTTCCATAACATTCCACATGATAACTGATATCATTCCCGTTGGGCTGTCCCATAGTTTGGAAAGTTTTGCGCTACATATATTGAATTTTTTTGTTCTGCTATCTCAGTTGATGACCTTTGATCTCCACATACAGTGGTCTGTACATCCCCCCAAAACAAAAAGTAACCGCGAAGCACTCGGTTGCAAACGCAGACTCGATTTGATCACATTTGGGTTTGGGTTTTTTAATCATCACTAAAAGGCGCCATTCATGCAGGTTGTTACATACATATTGTCACATACAAGCTTTTATATTTGTTGCTTTCGTCCATCTCCGAATATCCTACCGGTTTGCTATGTGTCCGTCCAATCGTCCGTCCATCTGTCTCTGTCTGTACGTCTGCTTATTCTTTTGCTTCTTTGTGTTGTCGTGGGAACGCTTTCCTTGTAGAAATATGCGTCTTCTACAATGCTCTTGAAATAGTTGTGGCTAGCTGAATACTTTAGCCTTCCCTTGCCTTTCATTGTACTCTCTGAGGCTGCCCCAAAAAGCCATCGTGAGCCAACGGAATCTGCTGGTCAACGGTCTACGGTCTCTTCTCCAGTACAGGGACATAAAGAAAACCAAAGTACACTTTCCCATTACACCATTTTGTATTGGAAAACGCATTCCTTGTCTTTTTTGCAGGACCATCATAAAAAAACGTCCTTAACATCGTTTCGCTATGTGGCCCTGACACAACAAAAATTAAGTCTCTGCCCTCCCCGCAATGTACACTATACATTACATCCAGCCGAACATGAGCCCGTCTTCATGTCCCTGATTTGGGATGGCAGGAAAGAGGTTACCAAGTACCTTGTCATTGATTTCGGCTTCCAATCGCTGTCACTGGCATAGCTGCACTTCCGAGCCTCGAGACAAATGAATTTTTTTCCGTGGGTGGTGGGAGCGAGAGGTGGGGGTGGCTGGTTGGCGGGGGAAGAATAAGTCGTGTTGTGACCAATTCCGGATCTTTCGCGCGCAATGGGTTTTCAAGAGCGCAAAACAAGCTCTTATCGATACAGATTTCTAGTCTCACAACACAAAATTGCACAAGGTTATTGTTCGTGGCTTCGATCATACATTTTGATTTCCGTTATACATTGATCAAAAACCAAAACGATTTCACGCTTTTAGGGCTGAAAAATCGTATTAGATTCAATACCAAGCAAACAAATAAACTAGCTTCCAACCTCCAGATCTGCACATTCATTTATGTACGTGAAATATACTTCCTGCATTCGATTAAAGCGAATGTTGCTCATTTTATTGCTTCCGTGCTCTGAGACCTCCTGTTTCAATAAAAATAGTTGCGCCTTCCTTTACATGTGTGTGCGTGCGTGCGTGTGTTTGTGTGTGCGTGTGTTTGTGTGTGTGCGTGTGTGTGTGTGTGTGTGCGTGTGTATGTGTGTGTATGTGTGTGTGTGTGTGTGTGTTTGTGTGTGTGTTTTTGCAGCAACCTGTCTGTCGCCTGATGGTCAGCCTCTTCTCTCTCTCTCTCTCTCTTGTTTCTTTCTCTCTCTCTCCAGCTCTCGCTTTCTCTCTCTCTTGTTTCTTTCTCTCACTCCATCTCTCTCTCCATATCTCTCTCTGTCTCTCTCTCCCCCCCCTCTCTCTATCTCTCTCTCTCGCTCTCTCTCTCTCTCGCTCTCTCGCTCTCTCTCTCGTTTTCTTTCTCTTGTTTCTCTCTTGTTGTTGTTTTTCTCTTTCTCTCTTACTTTCTTTCTCTCGCTTACTTTCTCACTCTCGCTCAATTTCTCTCTCGCTTACTTTCTCTCTCTCTCTCTCTCTCTCTCTCTCTCT
>JAWQFJ010000556.1:65000-67500 GCA_034096865.1 Theodoxus fluviatilis
GAGGGTGTGGGGGATGGGGTGAATGGGAAGACCCCTGCCATTTAGGGCACAGCTCACGCACGTGCTACACGTCACAAACAGCTCGGGCCAGGCCCGATAGAGTCCCGGCTTAAATGAAAAAGAGGCAAAAAACAGACGGAGTCAAAAACGATTACGCGGGTGCAATTGACATCCAGGTCGACGTCAGGGGGAGGCACCCTGCCTCATGCAAATGAGCCATCGGGACCCCGACCACGCACACGCCGATGCGCATGCGCCTAAGCGCTCCAAAGACCGCCATGCTGGGAGGCCGACAGGGAAGGGAACTCTCACTCGTCTTGCTGAGGACCGTCGCTACCCCCTGTCAACTCAGCATGCCGGCATTTTTCTAGCAATCTTTTTTGCATCTAGCTCACGGAATGACGGCTCGTTGTCATTGTGATCAGCAACCCGACCCCTGCTTTTTTTGGGGGGAAAGGATTAAAGTTCCAAAAAATTCGTTTTCTTTCTTTTTACTTTGCTCGTTTTTTTTCTGCAGGCATTTGGAACCATCATTTTTTAATTCCCGGGTAGTTTGCTTCATTTGGTGACCCATTCACGTTTTTCGATGACTTCAGGCGATGATTTATATGGCTATGTAAAAGAGTCTTAAGACTCTAGTCCCCTCGAACGAAGCCTGACATTGTCGTGTCGATAAAGCGACGTTATCTAACACAGAGCGTGTCAAACAGACATGCAAACCATAAATAAAGCCTGGCGCATCCAGTACACAAACTGCAGCGATTCGCTGCAATATTTTTATCGTTAGGGAAAAAATAGTCCAAAAGCTAAGTGTTAGCACGTGCAAGATCTGAAATAAACTGTGAGTCGACCTTTGCTGAAAACCACCAGACTTGCATTCAGAGCGCTGACAGCACGACATGCACGGCGACATAACAATTCCACACTGTCGTCGTCTCTCAGCAAAGCATCCGAGGGCATTGTATCATCGTTGTGGGAACCCTGCGCATGCTGCAAGGGAGGGCCCTGGGTCGAACATGTACCTGGATGGCATGGCCTGAAAATATGTCAAAGCCACAGAGCCAAGACGTTGAGTACCTTGATTTAGCCAGAAACTTTTTTCTTTTTTTTTTGCCTTCCACAAAAAGTTGCATGGGTTCCTTCCATTTTGTCTCAGCACTGGACGTCTTGTAAGTGGCATGTCACAGGTTTCCAGGATTGGCTTGTAAGCCATAGTGAAGAGTGCATATATTTTTATAGGCGTATATATCATTTTGGTGCTTGTATGAGTGCTTTCGACAGGGTATGGCATGCAGCACTGTGGGCTACCATGAGGCTGTACAACATCAACGCCAACCGGATCAGAGTCATAGAACACCTGTATGACAATGCCACAAGTGCCGTGTACTTCAACAGCAGCATTGGGGGCTGGTTCTGAACCACAGTCGGAGTGAGACAAGGCTGTTTGCTCTCTCCCACCCTCTTCAACATCTTCCTGGAAAGAATAACGAATGACGCCCTAAAAGACCATGAGGGGACAGTCAGCATTGGCGGCAGAACAATCACAAACTTACGTTTTGCTGATGACATAGATGGCCTGGCCGAAAGTGAATAAGAGCTGGAGAACTTAGTGGCGCGCTTAGACACAACCTCCACAAATTTTGTCATGCAGATCAGTGCAGAGAAGACCAAACTGATTACCAACAACGCCCACGGTATCAGCACTGACATCAAGGTCTGTGGCGAGAAACTGGAAACAGTCAACAGCTTCAAATACCTGGGAGCGATTGTCGCAGATGCAGGATCCAAACCTGAAATACTTGCCAGAATTGCTCAGACCACAGCAGCACTCACAAAACTCAAGACCATCTGGAAGGACACGAACATAGTCCTCAGCTCAAAGATCAGACTGATGCGCGCCCTGGTCATGTCCATATTTTGTATGCCTGTGAGTCATGGACACTAGCAGCTGACTTGGAGAGAAGGATACAGGCCATGGAAATAAGATGCTTTCGACGACTCCTCGGCATCTCCTACAAAGACCGCATCATAAACGAGAAAGTCCGAAACAGAATCAGGCAAGCCATCGGGCCCCATGAAGAACTACTGACCACTGTGAAAACACGCAAACTAAAGTGGTATGGGCACGTCTCACGATCGTCAGGGCTTGCCAAGACTGTGCTACAAGGCACAGTAAAAGTAGGGAGGAGGAGAGGCAGACAAAGGAAAAGACAGGACAACGTCTCACAGGGGACATGGATGAGGCTCAGCGAAGCCTTGAGACAGTCCGAGAGGCGAGAGGAATGGAGCGAGCGGGTTGCCAGATCATCTAAGGTGCCCCAACGGTCGTCCAGACTACGGGACAAGTGAAGAAGAAGTGAAGGTGAGTGCTGTTTCAGGCAAATATTACTTAATGGCGTCAATATTCCTATCTAGCTGATATGTGTAGACACAAGTCAAAATTCGAAACAAATTTCCGCCAATGTTCTTGTCTACGACAAACGACCCAAATGCACACGTA
>JAWQFJ010000556.1:70334-75334 GCA_034096865.1 Theodoxus fluviatilis
GGCAAGTGACGCATGGCGGAGCCCATCCCTCTCCATGCCTGACCACAGCCGATATCCTCCCCCTCGGTGGCTCGCCTTGGTCACGAACACGTGGGTTTGTTCCTTTGAGAAAGTTCACCCTGGCCGGTAACCTACATCGAGGAGGTCCTTCGCCCATTGGTGCCGTGTTAACATCTTAACCTTTGGTTATCCCTAACCTATCCTCAAGGCATCGGAAGACTCGTGGAGGGCGGGGACGTCTCTCACACATGTATGCATAATTGTACACACCACATTTATTCGCTCCTTTATTTTTCAGTAATATATATTCTCTCAATCTAGTCGTGTCTAATGTGAGTGAAACATACGGTTATAAAGACAACGTGTAGACTGTGGACGCTGAACATAAAACTGTTCATAAAGATCGTCGTGTCTCAATATTCTTGAATGATGCCACGTCAGCGTCTGAGAAAGTGGCTTTGTTTTTTAATGACAAGTTTAGCTTTTGTGTTTTCTCCCTTTGTGCTTCAGCTAACTGCAGTAGAACCTGAATGTGAACACCAGTGCTGCGTGGAGTTAAGACGGGAATGAAGAAAAGTGGCAGTGTGCGAATTTAAAAACATAAGCATCAGTCATAGAACAATAAACTGTGACACTAGAAAACTCTCATTCTCAGCAATATATCAGAACGAGTTAAGGCGACACACACAGCCGTATTAGCCGACGAGAGGCAAAGGACCATAAAAATGTAAGATGGCTAGAATAAACTAGATATGAAAGGTAGTCTTGGCAGGAGATGTTGAGTTCCGATACACAATGCAGTGCGTTACCACTAGCGTAAGGTATGATACAGCGTGTCATGAGTTGCCATTCAAAATTCAGACATTACTTTTTGAAGATGAATACCCTTTCCGGACGTGGATGGTCAAATCAAAAAGCGATACAAATACTGGCAACCACGAGGAAACCAGAACTACCACTCGAGGGCGGGAATAGGATGATATCTTGAATAATAAAAGAAGCGCCAGATATACATTCGATGCAGTGACCTAAAACTGCCATGCGTTGATTGGTAAGGAATCATTTCATGAAAACGTCTGCGAGGCTTGTTGCTTTGGACTCTTACAAAACACACAGGCACCGCAGGACGGCCTAGATGTCGCTGGAATGAATGCAGGTAAATGGGTTGCACTTGGTGCTCCGCTAAACGAGACAGAATACACAAACGAGACAGGACACACAAACAAAACAAGAACAAACAAACAGAGCCTAACTCACCTTTCTTGGAAGCTCTGTAGCTGTCAGCTCTGGGGAGCGTGTCGGTGAAGTAGGCAAACTTGGGCAGCACTCTACGGTCGTGGTTCAGGCGGTACACTGCGTACCGGAACGCGGTCTCCAGACTCCCGTCCCCGGCTCCCTCGTCAAACAGACCAGCTGCAAGTGAAGGTAGGGGATCGTCAGGCAGGAAGACGAAACACTGGCACAAACAAAACTTCCAACAGCAGCGGCAATACTTTCTAGAGACAACAAAGTGGCAACAGGAAAGCAAACAGCCACGGGAAGACAGTCATCAGTCAGGCAGGCATGCCAAACACACGACTCTGTTGCCTCGTGTCGAGCAGGAGATACCTGTCAGTCATCAAGCCAACCAGACATTTTCCATGCAAAGATGGCACTTCATTCCACTTCACACTGTGAGCAACACGTAGTCTAGCTGCCTGAACAGTTCAGCCTTGACATTCTATTTGTCAGATTTCCATGGACGAACTGGACTGTAGACAGTCTGACAGACCGAGAACAAGAATTGAGTACCATTTATTCATCCACACCGTTCCAACATACGCCATTTGTGAACATTCCAGCAGTCAGAAAAAGCATGTTACCTTCAGAGAGTAAAACAAAACCACCACGTCTGTCGTCCTGTCGAGAAAGAACTAATGACACCTAACGGTATACCATCTGCGTATACACAACAGTTCAGCTTAAATAAACTGCGAAGAAACGCTCAAAATCAAGACAGAGGAAAAGGCGCTTTCACGATCAAAACATGTAGACAGGTTAGATATCTGACTAATGATGCGACTTCACCTATTTTTGTGTACCTGTTCTGGGTCAAAGAACTTCAGCAGTGCAGGCAAAGCAAAAGTCTTCAGACAAAGCAAACATGACTATTGCAAAGAACATGGTGCCGTCAGTCTGACACCTTGGAATATTTTTATTCCACCATTTCGTTTGTTGCACATGACCCAGTTGTCAATCCGACCAACCATCCTTGGGTAAGCCTTCCACTCATGAGCCACATCAGTTGACTCGTCCAAGGAGAGGGGTGCTTTAAGTTGACGTGCTTCACAGCCAGACGGGCCATATCACCTATTTGACTGTGATTTGCTGTGTATTTACATTGGCGTTCATGCTCGAGACAGGGCCTCATATGCCCTTGCCGACTAGAACAACAAACATTGGGTGTTGGGGACAAGTCTGCCATCGATCACGTTATAATTCGGTTGTCATTACGTGTGGGAGTCACTGCGAATTAAATGACCAACATCACTGATGTTGTGGCTGTGCACAAGTCAGCTATCGAGCATATACTAATTTGGTCGTCATGCTGTGTGGGAGTCACTGCGAATTTAACGACATCGATGTTTCGAATGTGCGATCGACCACATTATAGTTAATCAAAATCGATACAGAATCACTACAAATCAGTGCTGGGGGGTGTTAATTCTAGATTCTTCTATCATGCAGTCAGGATCTCGAGAATGTGTAAAAGGTATTAACCGGTGCATAGTGTGTCGTTGGGTACACAGTGCATGATTGATGCGTGCTTGTGTTTACGTGTAAATCATTACAGGTGTGTGTGTGTGTGTTGCAGGTGTGTTTGTGTGTGTTGCAGGTGTGTTTGTGTGTGTGTGTGTGTGTGTTTGTTTGTGTGTGTGTGTGTGTGTGTGTGTGTGTGTGTGTGTGTGTGTGTGTGTAAGTAGGTTCTTCAGTCAGCCAGTCAAATATTTAATCATGGGTCAGTCAGTCTGAAAGTTACTCAACCCAGTCAGTTGGGCCAAGGCAACACTGGAAAGCAGGGATTTGATCGATGAATAAGAACACAGGTAGATTAATTCACTGAAGACAAAAATGAGATGGGGAAGTGGTACTCAAAAAGACAAGGGCCCGTATTCACAACGGCGATTTATCTTTTTAACACTCGATTTATCCCTTAGCCCCGCGTTATCTTGATCGGTTAGATAAGGTACGCTCGTCAGAGGATCCTAGGTTGCGCTTTGCTATATATAATGGTTTCCAGCCAAGGGAGAGCGGAACAGGCAGTTGGAATCGTCTGAGTTTAGAGATAAATCGGAGTTAAAATAAATCGCCGATAAATCGCCGTTGTGAATACGGGCCAAGGCGATCAATACCTTGCAAGTTATTTGCCAGCAACTGTGCGCGTTAAAGTATCAGTCACCATAAATAAGTTGCGTTTTTAACTTAACCTGATCTCTAACTTTGTTTTTCGATGTATAAAACAAACATAAATAAATCAACCAAGCAAAACCATGGCTTCAGTCGCACAGATATCCAGACAGCCAGTGACGTGCATGAATACGACATTCACTCAGTCTTATCAGGGACCAGATGGCTGTCATTAAAAAATCCGTCTGCCCATCAGTCAAAGGGGAGAAAAATATAGCTGTCCAAAAAAAGGTAGAAGGTATTACTCATGAGAAGCAAATTCCTCATTCTGCAAAGCGGATCATTTGCAAAGTGCAGTTACATACATTAATGTCAACGATAACTCAAATATTCCGTCGAAAAAGCAAGCCAATGGTGCAGGGTTGTGTTCATTCGTTTGGTATGGCATTTCACAATTTTGTTTATGTATCGTGTTCGACCATCTGAATCACGACTCCATTTAGTACGTCTGAAAAAGCTCATTAAAAAAGAATATTAAGGGTTATGTTATCAAATGAGATTGCATGCAGACAAATGAAAAATAAAGCAAGAATATTTCCTCGCACTCTGCAAATGCCCAAAAGGAAAAATGTTTCATCTATACTGTACAGAATGCTATAACTTTTCTGCACTGTACAACAAATCCGCCTCAAGGAGATGTAGACTCTGTGCGAGCGATGCGGTGTGGCCTTGATCACACGGTCCATTAGTTTAGCATATCATCCAGAGATCATCAACTCCAGCTCGCTTCTCACTGGCTCCCTGCGCCGACTGTGTCACGACCCGCACGCCTAGGAATGACGCGCACACAGTTTGGGTAGCTGCCACCTAGCAAGAAAATTGCCCAGACAGCTCGCTTTCTCGAGAAAATGGCCGGTGCCCTTTGAGCAGTCTGAATGGCTTCCTTCCCGTTCCCCATCCTCACATCTTGCGTGGACTAGGTCGGAGAGCAGCATGTTGCGTGTGTTCCAAGAGTCATTTGCCCATTGGGGAGACAGGTCGTGGCAGTGACTACGAGGAGGCCCGCCTAAGTAAAGTGCGTGCGGTGCGAAAGCGGCAGCTACGCCAGACGCTGGCAGAACATGCAAACACGTCTGCAGTGGGGGAAGCGCCAACGCTTGGTAACGTTAAATGGGGTTACGAGTCTTTATTTTAAAACGCATACTGGCTAAACCATTTAATGAAGATCTGATGCGAGCGAGTGAGCGAGGGTGTGATTTCATTTTCACGCCTCACCGCTCTGTGGGGGCACCGCCAAACGAAGCTGACAGATGCAAAATGAATGAAGGTTTGTTCAATAAGGCCGGCGTTTAAATGGATTTGGATGGATATGCACTTCAGTGAAGGACGATTAAGAAACAACAGCGCGCTCAACATGTGCGCCAAAAACTACACTGAAAATGAATTATCCACACGCAATGAGGAAGGAGAGGAAGATGGGGGAAAAGTTAGCTAAAATAAGAATAGATCTGTTCTCCGGCTGTCTGTGACGAAGTACATACATAGCTAACAGTAACAGTTCTACAGTCAACGCTGTATTTGTTTATTTGCTCCTACGGGAACCAACAATCTAA
>JAWQFJ010000556.1:80334-97834 GCA_034096865.1 Theodoxus fluviatilis
CGACAGCAAGAAAACAATAAAAAAACCTCGAACACTCAGGTCTAATCTAAGCGAAAGAACTTGTCACTGTGTACCAACCAAGCCCCTTGGAGCCGACGCGCCGCCAAGCGGCGGCAAGGGAGATAATTTCCTAAAAAGTCGCTCATTCCCTCTCAATACTTTATGCAAGCAAGCATCCATACATATGGAGTTAGTTCTGTCCGTATGTTCTCTTTAATGCAATGATATTCGTGCAGAAAAGTATCTCCAACAAGGAAGTGAAAGGTGTTCACTCACGAAGTGCGTGTCGTCTACGATTTGTATAGTAGTTGCACGGTAGAGCGCGTTCAGGGGAAACGCAGCAGATATATCATTCCATTCTTCACACTCCCACGCCAGAAAGTTCCTGCTGACGACGCTCCATCCTGATTTACTTAGAACCATGGTGCATCAGCTGACCACAAAGAGCCGTCTACCAAACATAAAGTATTGGCAGCGCTACACCACCCTTTTATTTCATAGTTTGGTCTTTTTTTATTAATGCAGTCTGATCAAAATAAAGGCACTAACGTGCGACTGGAGGTACCACTTGCTCATATTGTGTGTAACTCTGACCAAAAGTTATTCCGGCATGCATAAATACACATACATATGTACACATGAGTATAGACACATGCATGTCATGACAGCACTGGGTACAGAGATCGATGATAGTTCAGCTGAAGCCAGTAGAGGCCTTATTTGCTCTGTTACGTGATTGAGTAAGTGCAAAACTATAGTTTTGCACTTACTCAATCAATCATTACCGCTCCCCACCTGCTTCCCGTTCCACCCCATATCCACCTCCACTTCCTCTCCAAAGCATGTTCATTCATTTGTTTTATCTTTTCGCACTTAACTTAAAATCAACTCTACTGCTCTGAATGACATATCTTTCCACGTAACTGATCCAAACTCCACAGCAATGCAGTTGTGGTAGAATATGTAGCCTTGAGACGGGTTTCCCAGAAACAATCCTCACGTATCATACGCGGTTGTCTCACGGGACCAAGGGCGGGTTTTGTTTCGAAAGTTGTTTTTTTTCTTCATGCTCAGAGATGAGCACTCACGGCGAGCGAAGTTCAATCAGGGGAAAACATTTGGGCCTCGCGGGCGCTCGATCATCTCTGAAATTATGTTTAACCTTTCGAAAGGAAACGCGCCCCTGTTCTCGCGAGACAATCGCATTCGATGCGTTAGGACTGCTACTGGGAAGCCCGCCTTTCGAGTCTACGTGCAGGAACTGCATTCATCACAGCCTCGGAATCCCACTGCGTAGATGGCCAAGGTTGCACATCGTTCTCATGACTTTTTTCTCCCTACCTTTCCCTCAGAAGACGCAGGCGGCACGAGAAATCCTTAATACTACTGACGGCAAAAGAGATAATTGCCCGTCCCATCTAGCATATGTCTGTGGATCGTCTGAGTTCAGACGGCAAGGGCATAGCGACCGTCCGTAGAACTTTGGTAGATGATCAGTGAAACAAGCGTTGATCATACGATATATGAGCTGCAAGTTTGCGCTTGACTTGCAGGAAATGATACGAATGCAATATACATGTAATTTCCCTAGGATGGTGACGAGCAGATTTCTCTCTACCGCATCTAATCAGTTGCAAATTCGGACAAATCATGATGCAGTCTCCAGTCCTGTGCGAACAGTAGTTTATTGTGCAGAGAGGTTTACGGACTAATAAAAACCAACCGGTCTTCGCAGTCAGGTCATCGCTCGCCCTCCATGAAGAGTAACGAGTTGACCGTGACGATCTGTGGGGGTACCGCCTGCCGTGAGAGCTAAGCGGTCATTCCTCTTCATTTCTTCCACTTGCGCAACTCTCCTAGCTTTCCAGGCAGAGTGAAATATGGGCACTGACTCCCCCAACCTCCCGCTCGACACTGTGCGCGGTTCGCGAGGCGGACGCCTTTGACTGTTCACTGTGTCCTCCTCTCGCCAGTACTGTGCGTGGTTCGCGAGGCGGACGCCTTTGACTGTTCACTGTGTCCTCCTCTCGCGAGTACTGTGCGTGGTTCGCGAGGCGGACGCCTTTGACTGCTCACTGTGTCCTCCTCTCGCGAGTACTGTGCGTGGTTCGCGAGGCGGACGCCTTTGACTGTTCACTGTGTCCTCCTCTCGCGAGTACTGTGCGTGGTTCGCGAGGCGGACGCCTTTGACTGCTCACTGTGTCCTCCTCTCGCGAGTACTGTGCGTGGTTCGCGAGGCGGACACCTTTGACTGTTCACTGTGTCCTCCTCTCGCGAGTACTGTGCGTGGTTCGCGAGGCGGACGCCTTTGACTGCTCACTGTGTCCTCCTCTCGCGAGTACTGTGCGTGGTTCGCGAGGCGGACACCTTTGACTGTTCACTGTGTCCTCCTCTCGCGAGTACTGTGCGTGGTTCGCGAGGCGGACACCTTTGACTGTTCACTGTGTCCTCCTCTCGCGAGTACTGTGCGTGGTTGGCGAGGCGGACGCCTTTGACTGTTCACTGTGTCCTCCTCTCGCGAGTACTGTGCGTGGTTCGCGAGGCGGACGCCTTTGACTGTTCACTGTGTCCTCCTCTCGCGAGTACTGTGCGTGGTTCGCGAGGCGGACACCTTTGACTGTTCACTGTGTCCTCCTCTCGCGAGTACTGTGCGTGGTTGGCGAGGCGGACGCCTTTGACTGCTCACTGTGTCCTCCTCTCGCGAGTACTGTGCGTGGTTCGCGAGGCGGACGCCTTTGACTGTTCACTGTGTCTCCTCTCGCGAGTACTGTGCGTGGTTCGCGAGGCGGACGCCTTTGACTGTTCACTGTGTCCTCCTCTCGCGAGTACTGTGCGTGGTTCGCGAGGCGGACGCCTTTGACTGTTCACTGTGTCCTCCTCTCGCGAGTACTGTGCGACCTCGCAGAAAAGCTATGTCAGTGTGTTGTCTTCGAGTCACTCACGCAGAGTGAAGCAGATCTTATCTTGAAATCTACAAGCTAATCTAAGCTTGGGAGTTTGTGTGTGTGTGTGTGTGTGTGTGTGTGTGTGTGTGTGTGTGTGTGTGTGTGTGTGTGTGTGTGTGTGTGTGTGTGTGTGTGTGTGTGTGTGTGTGTGTGTGTGTGTGTGGTTTGTTTTACTAAGGCGATCCAGGTATAAGCGGATGAACATAATTATGTGTTGTTGATTGTTTGTTTGTTTATTTATTTACTTTAAACGTGTGTACCGTTTTGCAGGCTGGTGAAAAGGTCTGAAAAGTTCACGAACTGGCAATTATGTGGGGGGAAAAACTTTTTTGAGTAAGATTCTGATGCAAAATATGCACTACTTTCGACTCTTCGGAACGACGTGTTGTACAGCTAATTGATCTGACCTCTAGCCATTCGCTAGCAGAAAAAATGTATTTCACAGTGACACTTCTAAAAAAACCGAATAATATGGTTGCTTAAAAAATAAAACTGACATAGTTCAAGGAAAAAAAACACAAAACAAACCACAAAACAGCCAACAAAAAAGAGCACGCACAAAACATACGGCTAGGAGGCGGGGCAAAATAACAGTTACAGCAGAACGAATACACTCCTGCATATATATCTCTCTTTCTCTCACCCCCTCTTTCTCTCTCTCTCTCTCTCACTCTTTCTCTCACTCTCTCCCCTCTTTCTCTCCCTCCCTCCCTCCCTCCCTCCCTCGTTCTCTCTCTCTCTCTCTCTCTCACTCCTCTTTCTCTCTCTCCCCCCTCTTTCTCTCTCCCTCCCCCTCTCTCTCTCTTTCTCTCTCTCTCTCTCCCTCTCCCCCTCTCTTACTCTCTCTCTGTCCCTCTTTTACTCTTTCTCTCTCTCTATCTCACTCTCTCTCCCTTCCCTCTTTCTCTCTCTTACTCTCACCCTTTCCTTCTCTCTCTCTCTCTCTTTCTCTCTCTCTCTTTCTCCCCGCCTGCCTCTCTCTCTCTCTCTCTCTCTCTCTCTCTCTCTCTCTCTCTCTCTCTCTCTTTCTCCCCCTCCCTTTCCCTGGGCCTTCTCCATTCCTAAGCTTTCCTCTCCGCTCCTTTTCTGCCTCCTCTTCTATCCGGGATGCGTTAGCAAAGTAAGGTTTGAGCCAGTGCCCGATGTGTTTGTTGCATAACAGCCCGCCAGATCCGACTTCACCTCCACAAACAGACAGGCGCGCTGGAAAATGTCAGTGGGGTTATCCAACACGTCTTCTCCGTCGTTACCCTACTCAGCTCTGTCGGTCCTGTGTGGCTGGTCCCGATACCAGCATGCGTAATTTCCCCTTCCTGTATACTCACCTTCTTTCCTCCACGTCACAGGTGTTTATTTATTCTCTTTCACTCTGTGTATTTCCATTGTCCCTCTTGTCATTGTCAACTCGCTCTCTCTCTCTCTCTCTCTCTCTCTCTCTCTCTCTCTTACGTATTCATGCCTACCTCCTATCTACCTAGTTTGCTGTCTAGTGCATTTTGAGCAAAGGGGTCATTAAGGGAAGAGACAGTGTGAGATTTGCGAACGATGAATACATCTGGAACTTTATGGAAAAGTACGACGCAACAAGTCGATCCCGAAATCCCACCCCTTTCGCTAGCTCGTGACTAGTTTTCCGTCCTCTCATGTGCCACCCCAACTCCCGACCTCTACCCTCACCCACACCACTACCTAACATACCCACATTCCTTGTCTCTGCTCGCCCTCTCTGAGCACAAAGTGGGTTGGATTCGGCATCGCACTGCTCTAGATTGCCCATAGTAAACGGATCAAGCGCCACGAACCGACCAATCATCCCGACCGACGCAGCCAATCATCTTAAAGAGTCCAGTGATCCGCAGTGAGAGGCGCACCGTATGAATGGATCAATGTCCGGCCAGGCCCGATTGGAATGGAACAGAGGCAATGAAATTGGCAGTCCTAATGGTCACCGTCCCAGTGGAAACGTCCCCCTTTCACAAGACTGTCTCGAGAGAAGTCTGGCAAAGATGGAGACAGCACATGGTGGTAAGTTTCGTGAACGAGCCAGGCAAAAAGGTAGATGGAAGAGAGAGAGAGAGAGAGAGAGAGAGAGAGAGAGAGAGAGAGAGAGAGAGAGGCAGACAGACAGACAGACAGAGAGAGAGAGAGAGAGACACACACACAGACAGACACATAGACATACACAGAGACAGACACGGAATTAAACACTGACACTGACGCAAAGACAGACACAAAAACATACAGACACCGATATATACAGACCGACACCCAGATACACAAACACACTGACAAATAGGCAGACTCTTATACACACAGAGAAACAGACAGACGCACAGATACACAAACACTCTGAAAGACGAACAAACACCCATACAGATAGACCGACTGACAGTCACAGACAAACACACTGACAGACAGACCGACACACACAGAGACGCAAACAAGTACACTGACAGACAGACCGACACACACAGGGACACTGACAAATACACTAACAGACACACCGACACACACACAGACACTGACAAACACACTGACAGACAGACCGACACACACAGGGACACTGACAAACACACTGACAGACACACCGACACACACACAGACACTGACAAACACCCTGACAGACAGACCGACATACACAGAGACGCAGACAAACACACTGACACTGACAAACACATTAACAAACAGACCGACACACACAGGGACACTGACAAATACACTGACAGACAGACCGACACACACACACAGACACTGACAAACACACTGACAGACAGACCGACATACACAGAGACGCAGACAAACACACTGACAGACAGACCGACACACACAGGGACGCTGACAAACACTGACAGACAGACCGACACACACACACAGACACTGACAAACACACTAACAGACAGACCGACACTCACAGAGACGCAAGCAAATTCACTGACAGACAGACCGACACACAGGGACGCTGACAAACACACCTACAGACGGGCCGACACACATACACACAGACGTAGACAAACACACGGACAGAGAGGCCGACAAACACACACACGCGCGCGCTCGCGCGCAGACATTGACAAACACACTAGCAGACAGACCGACACTCACAGAGACGCAAGCAGATACACTGAAAGAGAGACCGACACTCACAGAGACGCAGACAAATACACTGACAGACTGACCGAGAGACAGACGGAGTCACTGAGCGGGGCAGTCATTATCAAGCATTTTGATACTTCAAGCATATATAAACGCACAAACAGAAGCACATATATAAGTAGAAAGAGTATGTATGGAAGGAGTCATGATCACTGACAGTGCAATACAGATGAAACTGTTAGTTTTACCAGTACGCACACGAACTTCCTCTTTAATCTGCAATGTGCAAGTTGTGTGAGCGGCCTGGACTGGAGCATCATGACGCAGGAATGAAGATTGCGAATTGCAAGGACGAATCCAATGCGAGACAAACGTATTTTCAAAGCGAAGCAACTAAAGTGGCCAAAGTGTCGAGGTAACAAAGGAAGAGCAAAGTAAAGTTGATCCTTTGTGCCAGATGCAAAGCTTCTCCGACCATTTACGAATGGCGTCATTAAATACCTCCAAAGCCTTCAGCCTTGCAAAAAGAGAGATCAATATTTCACCGCTTAGACTCTGGTGACGGCTGTATCAGAGCTGCTTCGTGGCAAAACCATTGCCTGGGCACCGACAATGCCGAGATGAGAGTGTTGCATCCAATTTTCTTCGGCAGCGAGATGAGGAGAGCTTTCAAACACCTCCTCGCAACAATTTGTGTCCTCCACGTAATGAGATGTTGTGAAGCCAGCGAAAAAGCCGCTTGTTCCTAAATGGTTTACCAAGACGCCAAGCCGCAAATATTGTCAAGTACTCGACGGGAAATTTAAATATCGGGTGCACAAATGAACGCTGGATCGATTCACAGGCCTCGGGAATTGGTCTCTTCGGAGATGTTTGTTGAGTCGCTCGCGAGAATCGGCGACAAGAAGAGTTCCGGCAGCCCAGCCCATCTTCCCTTGCATTTCTGGCAGGCGTTGATGGCATGTTGCGCGGGAGCTTCGCAAGAAAGCGGCCCGGGGTTCAGTGAAAGGATTTGTTTTCCAGGTGCTTGTTTTACGGAAATGGAGAGCTGGAGAGCGAAGAAATAATAAAGCAATCTCTTGGCATGCATGTAGGAGCGATGAAGTTGTCGCTGCGCTCTCTCATGCATCCAGCACCGGGGCTTGGCCGCCCCGAATTTTCTCGGTCGGAGCGAGAGATCAGATATACCGTACCGCCGTCTTGGCTGGTCGTGCCTTACCGTGCGCGCCTTCCATTAGCATGTCCTTGCTCGAATTTGTACGCCGTTAACGCAGAGGAATGGTCGCAGTCCGCCCGCTGCAACGCTCACCCAGGTTGCTTTTGGCCATTTTTTGGTCTCTATCCACTACCGCGTTGCAGTTCTATCCTGGCGAAATTCCTCAGAGAAGGGCAGATGAAATTGTAATCGCGCCACGGGATCTTGCCACTGAGCCAAACCGCTGTTGATTCCCATCCTTGCGATTGGTCCAATTAGGACCTGCTGGTGGAGGGCGACCATAACACTGTATATCCTGGAGCAGCGTGAGGTGAAAGTGAGAAAGCGATAGGGCGACTCCGTAACTTCCCGACTGGAACCAAGAAAGATATCCAGGCATTTAGCTTCGTGGGCTGGAAGCACGCCTACGGGGATCGAAGTTCTGAAAGAAGAAACGACCGGCAAGGGGGAGAGAAACAAGTTGATAGTAAAATACGTAGCTTCCACCTCGACCTAGTTGTTGCACAGGAAGAAATGGATAGCAGATACTTACTCAAAGGGATAAGTTTTCCAGAGAAATCAAAGTGGGGTGCGATCTTGTGTCAGAAAGTGTGGAAGTGGATAACGGTGGAAGAAGCCTAATGATCCAGAATCAAGCAGCCCTCGCCAGTTTCTCAGTTAAAATTGTCAAAATATATCGGGTCACGGAGCATCTCCGAACGGGTCGTGAGCACTCACAGATTTTTGTGCAGCCAACGGCCCGGGAATCTTGCACTCCGCTCGAAATAATCGACGGGTAAGTCTCGGTCCGTGCGCTGAGGCCTCGCCTCATGGCAGTGAGCCCCCTGCTGCACCGAGCAGCTTCAGAGGATCAATATTGTAACGGGTGGTCCGTAGACCTTCTGTTGTGAAAGAAATCATATCTTTCCCTGCCTATTTTTCTCGGGTGGTCGTCCTTTAATTCAACTACTCCTCCTCCGCCCCCATCCTCGCCCACTCCTCTGCAACCCATCCGTTTTCGTGGTCACCGAAAACTCGCCAGGGGAGATAATTTGAGGACTCCTAAATGGGTGCGCCTCCTCGCTGGCATTCTCACTGTTTCCACTGAATGCGGAGCAACACAGGAGTCTGGGCAATGTCTCTGAGTGGGAGTAGGACGTCCGCTTCTTCAGCTTCTTTGCGCCTGACTGCTGATATTAGCCTTTTGGGAGTTGGCATTCTGCGCCCTTTGTCGTAACGAATGGAGAAATCAGGCGTGTGGCTTCTACAGGATCGAGCGATGCGAATGCGATTTTGATCGTAAAACTAAGGGAGAATCGTTTGCGTTTTAGACTTCAGACAAATGTCAATGAGTGATCTAAATGCTTGCACTACTGAATGATACATTGAAGTGTTTACTGCTCTCATAATGTCTTAAAAAGTCCTCTGCGAGAGTCCTCCCTCGCAATTAAAACTATTACAGTAAAAGAATGTCGGTGTAAGAATAACAAAAAAATTGCAAGTCATGAACCTCATCTGTTTAGCAAAAGCTCGTTCAGTCTCACCGTCAGACTTATCGCTTGTTTCAACCACATATAGTCAAGTAGATTGTATTGATTTAGGGCCTTTTATGAGTCCTTCCTGGAATGTACGAGTTCCTAATTCTCACCAGGGACCAAAGCAAAACGCTGGGATCATTCGACACGCACTGATAGTAGCATGAAGCCCCTTTCTTTGTGAAGTCAATTTACTTTGTAAAAGTCTGCTGTCTCACAATTTGACAACAACGGCCTATGTTGGACCTAGACAGAAATTGGTACCAAACACCATACAGTGTTTCCTGCACAAATCAGCGTGACCACACACTTTTATCATTTCTTCTGTTATGGATACGTATATGTCGTTGATGCTAGACGGCAAACATTTGCAGTTACACTTCTCTTCTTCTGTCTTCTCTTTTCGTTCTTCTCTCTTCGTTTTTCTTCTTTTTTCTTCTTTTCTCCTCTTCCCTCCTCTCTCCTCCTCCTCCCTCGTCAGCCTCCTCCTCCCTCGTCCTCCTCCTCCTTCTACAACCAAATTTCGAATCAAATCGCACACGGGCCGTACGTATCGAGCTGCAGGGATCGCAACTGCCATCCCCATGACCTGAAATCACTGAAGACCCCTGGGGTCGGCTGAATTGAGCGAGTTGTGTGTTGAGCTAGCAAATGGAAGTATTGGGTTGGAAAAGAAAAAAAAGTCACTAAAATATGTTTTGTTTGCTTTGTGAATTGGGTGTTGATTAAACTCCATGTATAAGTGTCAGCGTGGTATTTGCAAACTAAATTGCTAATGCTGTCATTTAAATCATCCTTCTTTTTTAGGATGACATTCATCTGACAATCATTGCTTTCGTGAATGCAGGCAACGATTAAGGCAAACAATCTAGATGCTGAACAAAACGGTAGAATGCTTTTTGCAAAGCATAGGCGCACTGCTTCTTGAGACCTGTGTTCATGTAAGCAAATAAATAAACGTCCAAACAATTCATTAAAAAGACCGAATACTTACCACTCAAACAATGATATGAGCCTTGGTTTCTCAACATTGGAGTAAAACAAGAAGGGCAAAGCCCATACGACTCACATGCTTGACCTTGACCTTTATATGACCTTGACCTTCAGGTGACCTTCAAGGTCAAGGTCAAACAACTAAACCTACCAATGACATCATACACAAAGAAATGCTTTACACATTTTTCCTACCAAAATACACGTGACCTTGACCCAAGGTCAAGGTCATCCAAGGTCATGCAACACAAAGCTGTTAATTCAAGACATAGGAAGCACAATGGTGCTTATTGGCACTTTCTACCATGAGATATAGTCACTTTTAGTGGTTCACTACCCCATTTTGGTCACATTTCATAAGGGTCAAAGTGACCTTGACCTTGATGATATGTGACCAAATGTGTCTCATGATGAAAGTATAACATGTGCCCCACATAATTATTAAGTTTGAAACAGTTATCTTCCATAGTTCAGGGTCAAGGTCACTTCAAAATATGTATACAATCCAACTTTGAAGAGCTCCTGTGACCTTGACCTTGAAGCAAGGTCAACCAAACTGGTATCAAAAGATAGGGCTTGCTTTGACCTATATACCACTTGTAGCTAAGGTCGCCATTCTTAATAACGTGGGAGAAAATTGGGAAAATGTGAAAAATGACTGTTTTTGAGACCACATTTATGGCTCCTGTGACCTTGACCTTGAAGCAAGGTCAAGTCACTATGTATGTTTTTTGAGGCCTTGTCATCATACACCATCATGCCACATTTGGTGTTGATAGACTTAATAGTCTCCGAGAAAAATCCAACGTTTAAGTTTTTTACGGACGGACGCCCGCCCGGACGGACGCCCGGACGGACGGACGCCCGGACGGACGGACGACACGGCTCAGTACATAGACTCACTTTTGCTTCGCATGTGAGTCAAAAAGCAAGTGCAAGTAAACCAAAGTCCTCAGTGCCTTAGCAAATCTAATGACATGAGGCGTGCGCCTTTGCTCTGCCAGCTGGCTGTATGTATGTGTCATGTACCAAATACATTATTGCCTGCTTTATTTCCTTGATGAATACTTCAAATACACTGTGATTACCCGTATAAAGCCACCGTGTGCAATACACATAATACATCGTATAAGACATTCGGAAGGAATAAGACGTTGTTCATACAAGTACAGATCTCGCTCCGTGAGGCTCCTGCCTGTACAAGCAAACAGGGAAGCAGACTTCTCTTGACATGGAAATAAATGGAAGTCTCGAGCCCATGCTATTCTCAAGGCTCTGCAAGAAAGATGATCGGAATCTGGGGACCCAATGCAAAAGCGATAAACGCAATTACAGGAATGGTCTCCTTGCGCAGGAGAGCTCCTAGTGACGTCAGGAGCAGATTGCTCTGCGTCCCTGTCACCCTCCTCGAGATGGCACCCATAACGCGAGGAGCTAAGCCACCGATCATCCCCGTTCTGTGATTAAACCCATCGGCAGCCCCCTCGGGAGCCCTTCATCCGGGGCGCGAGACAAGATGGCCGCCAGAGCTTCCGCGAAGTGGCCCCCCTAAAATTCTGCCAGTCCCCTGACGGAGCCCCACGCCAGATTGCCGGCAGTAACCGCCTCATACCAGCCATGCCGTCCGCCATACCCAGCTCCCGGTCAGGGTCAAGGTTGCAGAGTTCACACATGACCAACAGTGAGATCACACCCCCGCCTTCAGCCCCCATAGAACAACGTGGTCGATACGCCCTGCAAATAATGGTTTGACTGATTTTTATTTGATCTGTGTGCTTGTGTGTGTGTGTGTGTGTGTGTATGTGTGTGTGCGTGCGCGCGTGCGCGCACCTGTTCGGGTGCTTGCGTGTGCATAAGTGTATGTTTGTGCGCTCGCGTGCGTGTGTGTGCGTGCGTGCGTATGTGCGTGAAAGATGAATGCTGTATCCTGCCAGTCGCTATTGGTTTCTTTTTCCTTTCATCATACAGATGTTTATCTGTCAATTCCATCCGTTCGTAATGGTGTCAGTGTTTCTCTGTACAGCTATCTATTGTCTGCCTGTCTGTCTGCATGCCTTTGTGTCTGTATGACTATGTGTGTGTATGTGAGTGTGTGTGTGTGTGTGTGCGCGCGCGCGCGTGCGCGTGTGTGTGTGCGTGTGTGTGCTTGTGCCTGTCCGTATGTATGTCTGTATGTGTACGTGTGTCTGTCAAGCTGTCTGCCTGTCTATCTGTCCGTCTACCTGTCTGTCTCTGTCCGTCTGTCCGTCCGTCCGTCCGTCTGTCTGTCTGTCTGTCAGCCTGACTCACACACTGTCTCTCTCTCTCTCTCTCTTCTCTCTTCTTCTTCTTCTTCTTCTTCTTCTTCTTCTTCTTCTTCTTCTTCTTCTTCTTCTTCTTCTTCTTCTTCTTCTTCGTCTTCTTCTTAGATTTCGCTCCATCCCTTTCCTCTTCACTATTCTTTTTCCAGAGGCTTATATGCAGAGGCGGAACACAAAGCCAGACAGTTCATCGGGAGGATTTGGCGCCACATTATAACGATGCAGCGATAATATCTCAGAGTGCTGGCTCTCGGGACGACCATTTCGTGAACAGCGGCATTTTCTTTATTGATTTTTGTCACCACCACGATGCCGCGACTTGGAATGAAACTGTTATCGTATTCACTAGGGCAAAAATGCAATAGTTCCATCAGCGCCATCGTAGGCACTCACTGGAGACCATACATTGATGCATTGTGCAGTGAGGATTTGCATTCGGTGATAAATGTTGAGTATGAGGGAGAAATCCTCGTCAATCTGTTTGGCAGTATGCAGCAAAGCACATGTACAAGAAAAGCTTGAGGATTCACGCAATGTATTGCACTTGCCTGAGTAGCGAACGAGTATCGCATTACAAATATTCACTGATTGCAAACACAAACTGCATGAAGAACAAAGAAGAAGCAGCGAGGACGAAACGCTATCAGGCCTGCGTTATGCACCTACCACTCTCAAAATGCGCAACAGACTCCTGCAACGGAAACGTCTCCAAACACAAATCCACGTCAATCCATGCATGCAAAACGACCGTTCGAGTGATATGCTCCATCGCTAATCCAGCAATCCCTGCCAGCGATTTGTGAAAGTGCGTTTTTGATGGAGTCTGTCTGTTCCCCCGATGTTTCCTGCAGATAGCCTGGTGAGCTCCACGCTCGGTCGCCTTCGATTTGACGTCGCCGAAGAACCCGGCACTGCCAAGATCACGTGATAAATCGTGACGTCTCCAGCATTCATTGCGAGAGTTACGTCCCCTGCCTACCCTCCTAGGATGGCCTGGAAGTGTCGAGCTGACGTCATCCAGTTTTCAGTGAAATGTTCTCGCACGGAGCCAACACATGTCGCTATGAGGGAGGAGTAGTGGCGAGGCGGTTTTTGAAACATTCAGAAGCAATCCATTTCCAGAGAGTGCAATTGTGGGTCTCGTGTTTTGCGTGATCTCGTCCGAAGAGTTGTAGCGAGGCATTCTGACATGGCTCCTGAGGAGAGAGCACCCCCAAAATCCGACATTCTGGATGAATAAATACAGTGGGGGAGATTATGCCGACGAAGACCTTGTAAAGTTCATGCTTTAAGAGAGTCTAGTCTTCAGACCACGACCCCATGATGACGCCTGCTAGACTGTTCCTGCATTTGTTTAGAATGCATAATGGGCCACAATCCCCATGGCATGGCCAACCTCGTGAAGACACTGCACTCAAGTGGAAGGAGATTGCAAACACAAGCATGAAAGCTGATTCCATCACCAAAGCGACTGCGGAGCTTTTGTCATGAGTGTGTTTAAAGTGTGAGCGTGAATAATCGTGAGAGCGTGTGCATGTGTGTTGTGTGTGCGAGAGCAAGCAGGCATGTGGATGCGTTTATTTGTGTCTGTATATTTGCATTTGCGTGTGCGTGTGTGCGTGCGTGTGTGTGTGCATGCGTGCGTGTGCTACTGTATGTGTGCGTGTGTGTGTGTGTGTGTGTGAGAGAGTGTGTGTGTGTGTGTGTGTGTGTGTGTGTGTGTGCGTGCGTGCGTTTGTGAGTGTTTGCGTCTGCGTGCGTGTTTGAATGCCTGTGTGTGTGTGTGTGTGTGTTTGTGCGTGTGTGTGCTTGTGTGTGTGTGTGTGTGCGTGCATGCGTGCATTTGCGCTTGCGTGTGTTTGTGTGCGCGCGTGCGTGCGCGTGTGTATGCATGCGCGTGTGTATGTGTGTATGCGTGATTGTGTGTTTGTTTGGGTGTCTGTGTGTTTATGCGTGCAAACGGGTGTGTGCATGTGTGTGTGCGTGTAAACGTACGTGTGTGTGCGTGTGTGTGTGTGTGCGTGTGTGTGTGTGTGTGCGTGTGCGCGCGCGCGCGTGTGTGTGTGAATGTGCGCGAGTGTGTGTGCGGGGTGGGGTAGGTGGGATGCGTTTGTGTTTGTGCCTGCGTGTGTGTGCGTCTGTGTGATTGTGGGTGTGCATGTGTGTGCGTGCGTGTGTGTGTGTGTGTGTGTGTGTGTGTGTGTGTGTGTGTGTGTGTGTGTGCGTGCGTCTGTGTGATTGTGGGTGTGCATGTGTGTGCGTTCGTGTGTGTGTGTGTGTGTGTGTGTGTGTGCGTCTGTGTGATTGTGGGTGTGCATGTGTGTGCGTGCGTGTGTGTGTGTGTGTGTGTGTGTTTGTGTGTGTGTGTGTGTGTGTGTGTATGCGTGCGTGCGTGTGGCAAGATTAGAGGTTAAGAAGAGCCTGCTGTATCATATTCCCACTGTATCAATTTTGTTTCAACTTTCGGCGATAGAATTAAAAGTAAATATATCCATCAATGACTTTTTTGCTCTTGTATATAGAAATCGTACAAGAATTCGATGCCAGAAATGTCTGACATGCATGTACCTTCGAAAGGCGAAGCGCGGCTGAAGAAAAAGAAAAAAGCTGACAGATACAGTATTTCTCAGGAGAGAGGGGATGGGCGAGGGACCTTGGCTCCGGTTAGTTTGAAGCTTAAGTCCCGGAGTGAATAGCAAAACTTCAACAACAACAAAAAGTTCACGAAACAATTTTCTCGAAAATGGCCTTCAAGGACAAAGTGAGTAAAATGGCACAAGATACTTTTTTCTTTCTTCCTTGATCTAATTTTTGTCGTTGTCAGAAGTTTTACCTCGACTTTTCTTGGCATTCTGTCTGAGGACGAGGACAGCGGGTCCCAGCACAGGTAGCGGGGCTGACAAAAAGACGCCGGTTGATCAGGGAGTGCAGGTCATGCATCCTGCCTCCAGAGTCCCCTCCCCTGCGTAAGTCGGGCCAAAATGGCGTGTTTGTAGGGTGGCAAAGAGCGGGCCAATTCCCCACTGTGATCATCCTGTCTTGGAGGACGGGTCTGCGCTTGCTATCACAGGGGAAAGAGGAAGATGAAAGACGGGCGACAGGAGCCAAGTGCCCGTCACCCTACACTGGGAGAGCGACAGTCAATAAAAAAGGCCTCGCCCAGCAGTAAAACGTCTGCCCAGACCCCCGATCAATGCTGCCGGATTTCCCAGGACAATATTCCACTCCTGCCATGCGCAAATTGCCTGCCCCGAGACCGCGGCGGTCAGATAGAACCGTGTCTTAGGTCTTCCAGGTCCCGTGTCGGCCTTCTGGACCGGAAGAAACGACCACAAGGTTGAGAGTTCGAATCGGTGCCCAGATCGAACGAGAGAAAACTCGACAGATTCAGCGTTGCTCGGAGTCACTGAACTGACATACCTGACACATTCAGAAAACAGATCACGTTCCCCCAGGGGAGAGGCGAGACAATGCAAAGCCATATTCCAATTGCTATGAGAGTGGTGTGCAAAACAACAAAAACAATTCTAGGAGGCTTGTTGTATTGTGTTTGCATGTTAAGTATTCCACAGAGGGTATTAAAACCATTTTGAAGAAACCGGTGTCAAATTTCCGCTGCACAGACCTCTCACATAATTATAACATAGTTGTTTTCTATCACATCGTCGGCATTTTGCATTAAAGTAAATCACCGGAACGTCGGAGCAGGTATATTACTACCCAATTTCGAGAAATATGCAGTGATGCTCATCTCCGGTTTCGTAAGACCCACACGCCATTTTTACTGCAAGAATGTGGAGGTAAGCAGACGAAAACATAAAATAAAACTTCACGTTTTCGGAAATCTCATTTCCATTAACTTTGCTTTCACCAATTGTTGTTCAATCCCACTTTGAAGACACATCCTACGAGAGTTTTCCATCGCCTTCCAACTTCCCGGCCATCCCTCCGAGAGGTGGCACGACCTCCTTTGCTTCCTTCGTCTCCATTTCTTCATTCAATGGTCCGCCCCAAAAACTCCAAACTGACACAGCGCATCGGAAACCTAGAGAGGCCATGAGAAGTCTTGGCAAAGACACTCTCAGTAAATAGCTGACACTGATGTACGCGGCAAGGCATTGGCAGTCTCAAAAGAACACTCACTCCTGCGTGGGTCCAGGCAGTGGGGCGTTACCTCAGGCTTTTGCCGAACACCCCCCAAAAACCACAGACGGTGGCGATTAGCTTCGACGGCGGCCTGGGTTCCCATCAGGACTGCAGGAACCTGGCGCGGGGCAGGGCCGTCTCGTGCATTGGCCCGATTTACCCTTCCGCCATTTACCGTCCAGTTTATTCTAGGGAGCCATCCCGGACACGATTCCCGTCTTACATCCATTTTTACTTGCCTTTCATCCGCCCTGCCCTGCCATCTTGCTTTGCAAATACCACTCCTCCCTCCCCCTCTCCCTCCTCTCTCCCCAGATGTCCTCGCACATGCCTAGACCTGCGTGTTCATACACACAGTAACCTCGACGTCCTGTTTTTTCCTCCACACCGCTCTTCCCACTTCCCCAACCCCGATATTATTATCCCACCTTAAGCCGTACGTGGATTCCAGTCCCTTAAATCTCTAAGCCTTGAGCTTTGATCACCAAATTTCATTTCCCCCCACATCGCATTCACTTCTCTCTTCGTATCACCATGTTCATCACAACAACAGAAAAAAGAGTAAGTAACTCACAGATCAAATTTTCCCTGCTCAAAGATGAAAGATGTGCATCAGAAAGATTGATTTCAAAGCCTAGTGTGTCGATTTTAATATCCATATTCGAGGTTTATCCTCAGTTTGCAACAGGTGCTTTCATCTCATCATTTCATTAGATCTACCACAAACTCCTCCGCATGTATATTCCCCTCTCTTCCATCGTACTCGTTCTCATCCTGCCTACTGTTTTCGTTCATTGGATGCCTTCTCGATGCCCTTTAACTTATGAAACCCCTTTTGTTTGTGAATGTGTATTGTTATCAGGGATTTTTGTGTGGAATAAATGACAGTCATGTTCATATCGTATTCACTTGGGTACCTCGATTATTCGCTTGCTGGATATCTGTATCTGCATCCATGATTCCTTAACGCTTTACAATGATTCCACTTTACTTTCTTCCTCTCTCCTCCCTCACCACTTGGTTCCGTTTCTCTACAACTTCAGTCCTGGTTTAGATTAATCATTCTTCTCGCGTTATTAGGAAACAAAATGATCACGGACTCGTCAGGGGAGGAAAAAAAAGAGAGTAAAGTTAATGCGCAGATTTATATTTATTTATACCTATGCTACTGGATGTCAGTATTTACGCATATGTGCTGATAAAATAATATCTACTTTTCATCTCATCCATATTAATGGCTCGCGATCTTTCTCCGTCTCTTACCATTCGGTTCCAAATACAACAATGCCTAAG
>JAWQFJ010000556.1:107834-122834 GCA_034096865.1 Theodoxus fluviatilis
GACTGTGACTGAAGGAAACTTAGAACCTTGCACTGTGACAGAGGAAGACACAGACTCTCCTTTGCTTAAAAGTCTGAGTTTTGAGGTACCAGCCGTCGGTGGCGCTACAGAACAATGCAATCATTTTACGATCTCAGTCGTCTCTTTGCTTTCCTACAACTTCACAGAAGCTTTTAACAAAAACACGTCAGGCGAAAGCACAGTCGATTAGCGATGCTTGAAGTGTACACCCCTTAAGGGATGGACTCAACTTGACACGTTCCTGGCTGGTGTAGCCTTTGAAGCGTGTTACTGCTTATTACATTTTT
Organism: Theodoxus fluviatilis; assembly: GCA_034096865.1. Taxonomy (NCBI): domain Eukaryota; kingdom Metazoa; phylum Mollusca; class Gastropoda; order Cycloneritida; family Neritidae; genus Theodoxus; species Theodoxus fluviatilis. Next base: position 108,143 of record JAWQFJ010000556.1, read on the forward strand.
GGACAGCGAATAACTGCATTTGGCTTCATAAGGATCAGCAGTGTCTGTCAGTGCTCGAAATTTATTGTGGAGAGACGAGGAGACAACCATTTCATCCAGCTATCCATCCACTGATCAAATCAGCCAACCAGCCAGCCAACCAGATATACAGACAGACGGGCGGGCGGGCGAGCGGGAGGGCGGGCGGGCGGGCGGACGGGCGGACGGACGGGCAGACGGACGGACGGGCGGACGGACGGACGGACAGACAGACAGACAGACAGACACACACACACACACACACACACACACACAGACAGACAGACAGAGACAGACAGACAGACAGACAGGCAGACAGGCAGACTGACACACAGACAGACACACAGACAGACAGACAGACACACAGACAGACAGATAGACAGACAGACAGACAGACAGACACACACACACACACACACACACACACACAGACAGACAGACAGACAGACAGACAGACAGACAGACAGACAGACAGACAGACAGACAGACAGACAGATAAGCAGGTAGAAAAACAAACAAGTACACTCATATACACAAACAATTGTGGAAACAAGTCAAGTCATACCGAGCAAAGACTGAATGACGGCACCTAATCGCCTCGCACAGTTACCATGCCGTGGTTCTGTCCTTGCTCGGGTTCGGCTGGTGCATACCCTGCTAGAGATGGCTGTTATTTCCCATCGTTACGATCTAAAACTGTCCTGCGTCCCTCTAAAAATGGAGCATTTACACGACCCCTCAGAGGTGTTTCTTTGCTAGTGTCCTATAGACACGCATGCATGAATACACTCACACAAACACATAGACACGCGCGCGCGCGCGCGCACACACACACACACACAGAACCGATCACGCAGCCATTATCACCCAGACTGAACGAGACCCAGGCGCTTCCACAGACAGCACAGAGAGGACCCACATTGCAGTTAGTACAAACGCGACCCTAGGGGCCGCCTCGAAACATGCCCCAGTAATTACCCTGCTCCCGCAGGGTGGATGCCCCATCGTCTGACACTGCAGGGGGCGTAATGGCGACCTGACGCGCTCGCGTACCCCGGATGTCAAAGTAATGGGTGGCCTTCCCCCGACCGGCGCGATTAAAATTGCACCAAGCCGAGGAAGTGTCGCGGTCGCATCATGCGCGGCTGAGGGCGGAAACAATTTACCGAAAAGGTAAAGCAGACCGGGTCCAGACGATGACGTGAAATATTCATACGGGCCCGTCGCCTCCTCGGGAAAATTGGAATGGAGGCGTCAAGGCAAGCTGGAAATAGCGGGAGGAAGCGGGCGCGGGAAGAGTGGAAGACAAAAGAGAGATGACGCGGATTGGCGGAGGGTGAGGCGAGGGATGAGGCGGGGGTGGGCGGGGTAGGGTGGGACTGCGGAGAAGATGGAACGATACGACTGGAAGTCAGCGTGGCAGTGTGGAGAGAGGAGGAGACCAAGTAGACATGGCAAAGCTGAAAACAAGCCTGACAAGTCGACAAAAGAGGCTCCAACTCGGTATCTACATGTATTTGTCTCTGCTGCAAAAAAATAAGGTATTCGAAAACATAAAAACTTTTCCCCCAGACACTCACTGTGTTGGCGAACATGCCGCGGCCTTAGCAATGATCATTCCTGTCACGGCTGCCCATCTGAGCACAAGGAATTCCAGAGATGAATTTTGTGTCTTCTGGATGAGTCAGCGTTCATGCAGGGTTCATGTGTCAAACGTATCCATTCTTCGTAGTCGCACTCTTGTTCAAGCACCATTCGCCAGACTATTGTGAAATATAACACGAGTTCGAGTAGAAAAATTTATTTTGGATTGCTGAAGTAAAATCTATTCCGTTATCGTATGTTCTCTGCACCTGTACATATTTAGGTATAAGTGCTTATGTGTGAGTACCCACACACACTTTGTCGTGTATGCGGTTGTTTGAGTGAATGAGCCATCAATAGACTTTCCCTCGTGCACATTCTTTATCTCTCCATCATCCATCCACCCATTACTTGATCAGTCTACACAAGCAGTAATTAAATATTTCGTTAAGCTTAACATTACTCCATCCATTCGATTAAAATCACTTCCCATCCACTTATCTCTACATTTGGGAATGAGTTCATTTGATTGCTTCACCAAACTACCCATCATTTAAACACCTACGCACCCTTTCCGCCCGCATGATTCATTAACATTAGTGCTCTGGACACTTCACCATACAGTTCCAGTTCCACACGTTTGTATAGGAGCACTTTCAACAGCCTGCTTCACGCCCTCAATCAAAAGGTTCTTCAATCTTCCCTTGTACCAACTTACCTCGAAAAGTATTTACCCCCAAAACCTGACAGGACAATAACTTTTGTGATATGCCTTGACGTGTCTGTCCTGTAGATGAATAATTCACATCGCCGATACTGCGTTTGACTGATGTGGTCCTACTCTCAGGAGACCAGTGAGATGACTGACCTACAGCTCGCTCTCCAGGGGATAGACTTCACACAAAAGAGCTCCCTGTGATACGTTGCGACGTTCACGCTAAGCTTGTTTCCCTCCATATTTGATGAGTGTAAGAAGCGAAGCCTTCAGAGCCATAGTTTATTCATGGGTGGCGACAGAATGGGGCAACTCTTCGCTGACAGCTAGCGTTAGGCGTGCAGCCGCCATTATGAGCGCGTACACGCGCGCGTTGTGGGTGCATGTAACTTTCAGTGCGCGCGTTTGGGCAAGTTGGTGTGTGCGTGTGTGTGTGTGTGTGTGTGTGTGTGTGTGTGTGTGTGTGTGTGTGTGTGTGTGTGTGTGTGTGTGAGTGTGTGTGTGTGTGTGTGTGTGTGTGTGTGTGTGTGTGTGTGTGTGTGCATGAGTGGGCGGGAGGATTGGGGTGGGTTAACTATTGCGATGAATTTAAGTGCGAGAGTAGAGGTGGGTGAGTATGGAAGGTGAAATTAGGTGGAGAGGGTCGTGTAACCGAGATGATATGAGAGTGCATGCTTATGTGTCTATGCCTGTACATGTGTGTGTTCGTGTGTACGGGTGCGTGTATGTTTGTGTGTGTGTGTGTGTGTGTGTGTGTGTGTGTGTGTGCGACTGTGTGTGTGTCTGTGTGTGTGTGCGCGCGCGCGTGCGGGAAGATGTGCGCCTATATGCGAGCGTTTTTCTTCTGTGTGAACGTGTTTGCAAGTTCGCAGGTATGTGTGTGTATGTGCAGTTGCCAAGGTGTAACACAGGCTCCCTGAGTAAGTAAGCGCACGGTAACCCTAGCGTCACGTGCGGAGGATTGAGCGATGTCACAGCAGGAAAATGCATTGGAAAACGAGCTTCTCTGGCAGACAAGGAAACAGTTGAGATGTGAAGATGAGGGTGAAAGGCTGGGGGTGGCGGGGTGTTGTAGTACTCATGTAGAAAAATAAGAAAAGGCGTGGGAAGGAAATGAGAGCGAGTACAGAATGTAAAAAGTGTACGGGGGAGGAGAGATTTGCAGGAACCAATGGGCAAATTACAAAAGACAAGCAGTCAAACAACATTTGCAGACAGCAAGTGTAGGCAGTTCGTAACCAATAAAAGACGAGTTATTCTCTCTCTCTCTCTCTCTCTCTCTCTCTCTCTCTCTCTCTCTCTCTCTCTCTCTCTCTCTCTCAAAGGGAAATATACTCACGGACATAAGAAACGCGAAAAAGTTAATGTGTATTTTTAATATATTAAATACAATCTTGAGAAATTTTGCGTACAGTGCTTATGCATTTGCACTCTTAACTACCGCACAACAGTTGATTCTAGCCTGAGCCCACTGGAGACGAGCCTGGCAATGACGATGAGTCAGCACTGGTCCTGGAGCTGAACGACGGTTTAGTAGCCCGTTCTCCTTGAGGCGACGGCGCACTGTCCTGGCGCTGACTCGACGTTGGGCATTGCCTGGCAAGTTTGTTGATGTGGTAGTCGCCTTCAGGAACTTTTCTTGCCGATGGCTTCTTAAAATGTAGCGGTCTTGCCGAGGGGTGGTAGCTCGAGGTCTGCCTGACCGTGGTCCATCAGCAACCGTGCCAGTCGCCTGGAAACGGTGCTCTAGACAGGTAGATTGTCGAGAGGTGAACATTGAATAGGTTTGCGACTCTTCTGTGAGGAACACCAGTCTCGAAATGGCCAAGTGCTCGGTTGTGTTCTTCTGCGCTAAGTCTTGGCATCGCTGTTGAGAACTGATGAAAAGGAAAGAGAAAATTTTCAGGCCTGCTTTTTATTGAGGTACAACCCCTGAACACTGCTACAGCAAGCAAATTTTGCTGCACAATTTGCAAGTGCCTCCCATGAGGCGATCACCATGCCGCATTTGACCGTCCTTTGCCACTGCAAACAGAATGTTGTGCACGAAATGTGCACGTTGTGCGGTAGTTAAGAGTGCAAATGCATCTAGGCACAGTACGCAACATATCTCAAGATTGTATTTAAAATATTAAAAATACACACTAACTTTTTCGCGTGTCATATGTCCGTGAGTTTAGTCTTTTAGAAAAGTACAGTCGAGCAGCGCCTTGTAGTACGCATGTCGCTCTGTTGCATTAGGCCATACGGTGAAGCTTTTGTCTTCAAAGAGGAGCGAATACAAAGAGTCATCAATATTTCATATATGTCGTGTCGATGTTCTAACAAAGCAAGCGATTTAGACCTCCAACTGAACCATGCTGGGCCGCTGTTGATCAATAATCACAACTACAGTTGTTTATTGTTTTGCGACTGCATACTCTGGTCAATGGCAACAATACTACAGTTGCATGAAGTCCGATAAGACTTTTTCATACGTAACAGTGTTTGCCTTTTTTGCTTTCATCTGCAAGCGAAACTGAAGTTGTTTCCTTTTTAACCTGCGCATATAATACCACTGCCACATCAACTTTTGTGTGTGTGTGTGTGTGTGTGTGTGTGTGTGTGTGTGTGTGTGTGTGTGTGTGTGAGGGGGGGGGTGCGTTTTATTTTGTGTTTATCTGTTGCTGTAGTTGCTCTTGTCGCGGCTGCCTCTGCTGCTGCCGCTGACGATGATGCACTGTAGTCGCGAGTCAGGCTCTGGACCCGGACAGGTGGGGTTTAAATCGAAATACTTTTTGTTTTACATTTGCACAATGCGCATCAACGTTTGGGGCAGTGCGGATAACTTGTCAAAATCACACAAGTCTACACTTCGTAAATACCTGCTGAACAAGATTCAGAGCCTTGCAATAACAACTTATCTTTCAATGCGACGCTTGGAGGTTCATTATGTATACCTCTCTGCACTGCTGGCATGGCATACATGCAAGCTCCTGAGGCTGGCCTTGTTCATTCAAGCCTCGCAGAAGCTGCCGAGCGGCTCACTGCGCCTGGGAGACAGAGCAGTGGAGTCTTCCTCCATCAGCTACGCACGGGAGCCGCGTGCATCAGAACCAGGTTAATATTTGACAAGACATCAGCCCGCGGGGCAAGGGATAGAAAAATTCGCTCAAGCGAGCAGCCATCAAAACAAGACATTCCGTGCCAAAACACAACGGTGAAGTTCGAGAATAGAACCTGACTGCGGCAGCGAGGAGTATGTGCGGGCGTGGCAGCCTCGAGTCTCCACGGCAGCCTCTCCGCTTCCCGTCCCCCGCCATGTCCCCTCCTCCTGGCCCCCACCCCACCCCTCCCTGGCCCCAACCCCACCCCTCCCTGGCCCCCACCCCACCCCTCCCTGGCCCCCACCCCACCCCTCCCTGGCCCCCACCCCACCCCTCCCTGGCCCCCACCCCACCCCTCCCTGGCCCCCACCCCACCCCTCCCTGGCCCCCACCCCACCCCTCCCTGGCCCCCACCCCACCCCTCCCTGGCCCCCACCCCACCCCTCCCTGGCCCCCACCCCACCCCTCCCTGGCCCCCACCCCACCCCTCCCTGGCCCCCACCCCACATCTTCCTGGCTCCCGATTGCACAGAGTTGTGACAGCAAGGAATCCCTCATATCCTCTTTCGTAGCCCAGCCCTCTCTATTAACGTCATTCATTCATTTATTCGTTCGTTCATTCATTCATTCATTCATTCATTCATTCATTCATTCAGCTAGTCAGTCATTTGCTGTTTCCCTGCTCACCCAAACCGCATACTTTATATCGCAAATGCGATGTGTTCAAGTGTTTGTGAGTGAGTGCGTGTTCGTTTGTTCATGCATGTGTGTGCGCACGCGAATTTAAGCTGAACGGTAGGTAAGCTATTAAAGAAAATGGAGATGGTGGATATTACATTTCGTATTAACAGATTGGCAGTACACTCGTCTATATGAGATGTACATTGTGAGCACTTAGGCATACGTAGGCAGCCATCAGACATAGTTTTGTTGAAAAGAAAACTTGTGTAGGAGTAATACTCTTAAATGCATTGTATACTTTTAAAAACACTTTTTGCAATGTTAATGACGTCTGAAAGTTATAATGTTTGGCTTCATGCCAATGCCGAGCCTATTAATTACCAGATAAGGTTTGAGTAGAACATTTTCTAGATCGACAGAGATATTCCGAGAACTTGCGCTTTTATTTGTTGACATGTACACACATATAATTATCAATAGCTAAGACCGACGACAGACCCGCCTCTTCGCAATATGAGTCTTGCTACTTTGATTCAATACGATCTCTTTCTTTCTATATTTGGTTTTTTCTTCTCCTGCTCCTCCTCCTGCCGCTGCTGCTTCCTCCACCCCCCACCAAACCACCCCCTCTTTCTCGTCCGTTCTGCTATTCCTCCTCCTCCTCCTCTTCTTCAACATTTCCCTCCCAGTTCTCCTCTGCCTCCTCTTCCTATGCCTTCTCCAGACACAGTATCTTTCATTTTGCCATCAAAAGCGCGTCAGGAAGAAACGACGATTGATAAACATCGAGAAAAACCGACAAATTGAGTGTTGTGATCTTCACCGCTTGAGATGGAATAAAGCCAGCGCTTGGCGGTGCGGAGAAACACAGCACAGCCTCGGGCCGGACTCAAGCAGTCATGGAGGATCGGTAGCCCGGTGCAGACAAGGAGAAATTACCCCTTGGAATAGGGATTTAGTGAGCGATGCGCACATTACCAACAGACGGCCGTGGGCTGCATCGCGAGCAGATGCTTGATTAAGACGTAGAGACAGTCCTGGAAAAGTGTCCTTTTTCTGTAAGTTTCCGCAACTTTGCAGAAAAGTTTTCATCACTTTCATTGCCCTCCCCTTTTCTCCCACTCAAAAAAGTAATGTATCCACTACCGTTCCTACCCCATTATTATTTATATCATTACCAATCGCCCATAATGTCAGCTACCTCAAAAGAAAATAACATCGCGACAAAACCCTCAATACTATACATACAAAAACAGAACCGCCCACAAAGAACCAATCTGATATCTCCTAGCCGTTTTCTTACTCCAAGCTATGCGAGAAAAGATTGGGAGTCTGTGGCAAGACGGCATGATTATAATAGCAAAGAAGGAAAATAGCAGCGACGGTTTTTCCGGGCAAGACATTTCTCTCTGCACCGGTTTGACTGAGCCCCGCAGACGCGGGAATGCGCACGAGCTGGGGATAACACTTGGGAGGAAGGACCCACCACCGCCTTCTTCATATCCGCTGGCCCGCCATTTTGCAGTGATTAATTTCAGAGGAGTTTTTGAAAACGAAAAAGTCCCCCCTCATCCTTTCATTTCGATTATTCGCTCTGGCCTGTTCGGGACGGCCGAATCAATAGAATCGGAGCCCTGTCCCATTAGCTAATATATCTTTCCCTCAGAAACAGCTCTTCCCGACGTTGGGGAATCTTAAATCGCTCTTCTCAAATGGCGTCGCTCCTTAATGCTGTGAAATTACACGAGAGGGTGCAATTCCGTGAGTTTCTTCTGAGGCAAGCGCAAATAAAAAGTTTCGAGCTTTTGAAGAATGCGACGAAAATGCAGTAAAAGACCTGTTTCTCGCTGGTCGTCCGCACGCGTGGAAATGTTTAGCTGTACACCTGCATGCCAGAAACTTCAGATATGATATAAATTAAAGAAAATGAAGACATTGCTTTGGGATAAACCAAATACTAGTAGATCTAGGTGTTAGGATTGCATCGTGTTCATCACGAAGGTATATGTGCGCTAGTGCAGTTACTACACGCCCAAAGAACCTGATATATGGATTTCACTGCGGGAAAACATTTTTCTGTTGAAAGTTTATAAAGCTCTTATGTTCATGTCTAGTGCATGAGACACGAGGGAAATCACTCAATGGATACGACAGTGCATGCAATATACGGAACACTACAGCACTCGAGCTTGCGTGCACCTTGGATAATTTCTCTTCATCCATGAGCACACTTTGATACAAACATCTCGTAGACCGACGTATTCTGGGAGTTTGCCCTCGAGAGCCTGACCAACGCGGCGTGGGACTATATCACAGAGCATGAGTTTCTGTGCAGCGTTGCAGTTAACGCTACGGTACGTCTGCTGCCCAGAAAGCATCGCGGAATCCCTCAGATCGTCAGACGATGACTTAGTGGGAGAGCGGCGTTTCAAAGCACGTTTGAGGTTTCCTCTCGCTGCCACTACTTGTATATAATGGTACTCAATTTCGGAAGAGCAACGCGCGAGTCAGAAAAAAAATCATACACAAGAAATGCGACCCGATTGAGAAGGCCTGAACTGGGAGAACAGCGATTGAAAGAGTCTGGCAAGAAGCATGACTCGTCACACCACACATCGCGACTTTCAGATGGAAAAAGGGACATCAGCACACGCGAGTCCAGCGCGCTACTATGTATGAAATTTGTCGTACTGCGAACCGAATTCAGTATTTCCTGTGTCCGAAGAGGTACAGGAAAATTAGTAAGTTAATGAAACAAATCCTGAAATAAGCACAAGTAGTCAATGAGAAGAGGTTGACCAAAATCTGTATAGCGAGCTACTTAGGACATCAAGAAAGAAAAACACACAAGTCTGATAATGTCCGTTGAAGATACAAGTATCACACACACACACACACACACACACACACACACACACTCACTCACAAACACACACACTCTCTCTCTCACACACACGCGCGCGCGCACACACACTCACACACACATACACACACACACACACACACACACACACACACACACACACACACACACACACAAAGCACACACACGGAACACATACTTGCACACACACGCACGGTCGCATTCATGCACACACACACACACACACACACACACACACACACACACACACACACACACACACACACACACACACACACACACACACACACACACACACACACACAATATTAGACACAAAAAGCATTCAAAGAGTTTAGAGTTGTTTACGCTTTAATGAGGGGAAATAATAAAAATTTGATTTGCCTATCCCAAGGCTCAATCTGCTTCGCTTCGTAGACAGTCCCCAAACAGGCTAATACTTGAAGGAAAGGCAGGCTTTAATAAATATTCTCTTTATAACACCGGTTATTAAATCCGCGTCAGGAATGACTCGTATGACGTGTGAACCGTAGCGAAGCAACTTAGTCATCGCTGTGCTTCCTGGCGACATTTCTATGACCTGTGTACACAAGAGTGAGATTACGTCCAGATATGAAAACGTTCCTTGGTCAGCAAAGAGTGAAAAAAGCCAACTTTACGCCTGACACTTGACAGATCACTGGATGAGCGCTTTTTTCTTTTCATTTTGACGGTTTTCCAATAAGCAGTTGTCACCTCCTGACTCACCTTGCGTTGCGCGATTTCAGAGGAGAGGTCATGACCTCTAATTTCTAAAGAGACTGTGTTCGGTTCAAACTCAATTGGCTCCTTACTACTCAACCACTCCTTTCGCTCTGTCAGATCAGAATAAGAAAACGTCAGGGGCGCCACGAAAATGGCTCTGCCAGGCTCGACTATCAAGTTCAAAAACGATCGCTTTCAACACCGTGTCTCTGACAAAAAATCTTTTCCCGATTACACACGACAAATCTGTCTATATTCCTGACAGCGCGTCTGGGTGTTGGAGACGTCATTAGTGACCTTGGTCAAGCTGGTCGATTCTTTGTTTAGACAGCCAAGCAAACCAGCACGACTTTGAGCTAATACCACCACTGATCGCACCTGACAGTTGACGGGAGAAGGATGGGGAATGAGAAAAACCTCTGATGTAATTGGCGAATATACCGCGATATGTGGAACTTCACGCCAGCCTCGTACGCCTTCACTGGCGTGCAAAAACATGTCTTGACACTCGCCGTGTTATTCCAGACGTATATTGGGGTGGAATTTTGATCTGTGTGTGTGTGTGTGTGTGTGTGTGTGTGTGTGTGTGTGTGTGTGTGTGTGTGTGTGTGTTTGTGTGAAAAAGCAGAGAGAGAGAGAGAGAGAGAGAGAGAGAGAGAGAGAGAGAGAGAGAGAGAGATGAGACGAAGGATAGAAACACAGGTAAATAGACAAGCATTCTGTAAACCCGAGTCAGTAGTATTGACTCTGGCACAGTTCGCAATGAATGCGTAATAGGCTTGACACTTCGCATTACAGCCTTACGCCAAAAATAGTTCGTACTAATACTATTTTTCTCTCCAATTTTTACAGAAATCATTCAGATGTAAAAACTTGGTTCCATTTCAACACAAACATTTTATTGTATCGAATAAACGCTTGTTTGTTGTCTCAACAAGAGTAAGATAAGAGTTTTGTGCGAAATAGTCTTAGAACTACTTTAACGGCGTATGTCAGGGAGCACATCGGCTATCCCACAAGCCTCTCGTATGACCCCCGCTTGCATAAATTGGCCAAAAACCTTCCATCACGTGATGTGAACTGTGCTAGAGATACTTTTGCCGGTAGGCGAAATCTCTAGTTTACTAGAATGATAGACAAGCACAGGCAGACAGGTAGGCACGCAGGCAGGCAGGCACAGACACAGTGTGTGTGTGTGTGTGTGTGTGTGTGTGTGTGTGTGTGTGTGAGAGAGAGAGAAGAGAGAGAGAGAGAGAGAGAGAGACAGAGACAGAGAGAGAGAGAGAGACGCAGAGAGAGAGAGACAGAGAGAGAGATAGATAGAGAGAGATAGATAGAGAAACAGACAGACAGACAAACAAACAGACACACACAGACAGAGACATACAGACAGACAGACAGGCAGACAGACAGACAGACAGACAGACAGACAGACAGACAGACAGACAGACAGACAGACAGACAGACAGACAGACAGACAGACAGACAGACAGACAGACATGACAAATATGACACAGCACAAAGAAAGATATGAATGACCTGGCAGACAGGCAAAATGCATTCACGCGCACTTGCATCTCAAACACATGGAAGGAACCCATTACCCGCATATTCACACACACACACACACACACACACACACACACACACACATACACACACACACACACACACACATACACACACACACATACACACACACACACACACTCACACACACACACACACACACACATTAACACTCATACAGAGTTAGAGTTAGTGAGAGAGAGAGAGAGAGAGAGAGAGAGAGAGAGAGAGAGAGAGAGAGAGAGAGAGAGACGTACTAACACTACGACGGAAACTTAATAAAAGTACAAAAGACTTGAGGAGAGACTATGGTGATGGATGACGAGGGACCACTAGAGAATATAACAAGGGAAGCTTTAAAAATGCGCAAGGAAACAACGAATTGTCATCACAAATTGACAGACGAATGTGTGCTGCAATCAGTCCCAGTTCAGTAGAATGGACAATCACACAATCATCATCGTGAGTGTAATCATGTCATGTCATCATTTATGAAAGATTCATTTGGTTATGAAATATGCATTTTGCCGTTTTACAGTGTAACCACCTCTCACATCCAACCGAACAGAATCGCATACGAGGTATTCTAGTTTTTTAAAATATAATCTAGAATGACCACCACCGATATTGTGTCAAGACCGTCATCATTTAGAGAACTTTTCTCCTTCTTTACTGTGCAGACAGACAAAGAACCAAATGCAAAATGTTTAAATAAAAATGTTATCTACCTCACAATGATATATTTTTCACCCGTTTCACTACGAAAGTCCACGTTCATGAATTACACCCCACGGGTCTAAGACTACTCTGTCCACGTTCATGAATTACACCCCACGGGTCTAAGACTACGCTGAAAGTCCACGTTCATGAATTGCACCCCACAGGGGTGTAATTCGTGTAATTCGTGTAGTCCACGTTCATGAATTACAGCCAGAAGGATGCTGCAAATAAAACGAGTGCTTACATCATACAGTAGGTATGTCAGTGAGGCTATTTTGACGTCTGCGCAGAAGCGGGAAAAGTGTGTTCCTGTTTTGGGCGGGCTTGCCAAACCGTGTAAACTAATAAGGCTTCTAGTGACCTATCTATAGCTTGGTTGTCAACCAAATTTGGTGACAACGAAGTATACGATAAGATGAAGCGACGTTTTTTATTCGTAGCGCTCTCTGCCGAAAGGGAAAAGAAAAAGAATAGCGGCAAAATCACTTCTTCAAAAGGTATGATAACATTTCTTACAACAGTTACAAAGGACGTCCAAAGTAAAAAACGTCGATAGATTACCATTTCAAGATAATTTTTGCGAAGTTTCATCGGTCTGAGTTGTTTAGATCAGTAGAAACTTACGTTATGCGGATGATCGTGTGACGGCCATTTCTCATTTTGACCGGTTTTTGGGTGATGACAAGACTGAATTTACGAGCATTTACACTGTTGTTTTCAAAAAATAAACACGTGGATGTGGTTAAATGGACATCTTTGTGATTGATTCTGGGCATTTACAGTGGCTCTAATCCTTTTTTTATAGTGAGAAAACAGTTTTGGTGATCAACAGGTACACAGAGGTTCTTGTCATGTGACCAAATCGCAGTATTTGATTGGCGGATTAGGTCTTTGCTGTCTGCTACATCGTGTATGTTGTGGTTTGTTGCGTTGTTTGTTTCCAGGCCCAGTATTTTTCCTTCTGTCAACACTTGGTTAGATCATCTACAGGATATAAGAAGACCACCTGCCAAGTTGTGAGATAATTGAGCAAAAAACAACGGAGTTCTGGCCATTTGTAATACAAAACATGCAGGTACACAGAGGTTCTTGTCACGTGACCAAATCGCAGTATTTTGATTGGCGGATTAGGTCTTTGCTGTCTGCTACATCGTGTATGTTGTGGTTTGTTTTGTTTGTTTCAAGGCCCAGTATTTTTCCTTCTGTCAACACTTGGTTAGATCATCTGCATGATATAAGAAGCCCACCTGCCAAGTTGTGAGATAATTGAGCAAAAAACAACGGAGTTCTGGCCATTTGTAATACGAAACAAATTTGGGAACACTTTTCTTCACAAATATGTTAACCCTTCAAATAAACGTCATTAAAAAAATTATTAACCGATTTTAAAATGGTTTTTTCTACAAAGTTTCTACTTTTTAGAGCTTTTTAATGGTGTATTTGAATCCTCCACCCCCCAAAAAATAGATTTCATTGTGACATACCTACATACAGAAATGTCTGCAACAATGATCGGCGAGATAGAGCATATTTCATTTGTAAAAGAAGAAAGGACAAACAGACAAATGCTGAGTGCCGCAGGATATGGATAACCTCACCTGGTCTGACTCGATTTTCGAACAGTGGCCGACAAACCGATTTCTGTAGTTCCAGACTTCGTTAGTCTCGCTCGAGATGACCGCACTACACCAGAATTGCCTGACGATGTTATTAATGTCAGAGTGGTCTAAGAACCGAGGTGACTAATCGAAACGCCATCGATGACTTGCAGGAAGTGGCAAATAGATTCTGGTGGTCAAACGACGAAAATAATGGAAGGCTCGCTGTCGCGCCGCTGTTTTGCATTCCCACGAGATGCGAGCAATGCTCGGTGCGGCGGTTTGCATTTACATCCGCCACCGAGACAGACTCGGTCTGATAGCGATATTCTACTCGTTCCCCTTCTTGCGTCCCGAGGATTACGACTGTCCCAATTGGCTTCTCCAGTCAGTGCACGTACTGTCCGTAAATCGTCCTTGGTCGCGGAATCCGAGGAGCGAGCTGCCTTCAACAATGAGAGTCCACTCGTGCGCTAACCAGTAAATACCGATGAAATTGACACCATCATGGCTGCCAATTGTCGTCTGCTGCGCACAACTATCGTCTGCTTTGTGTTTTGCAAACCATTGACCGTTGGAAAGATAGTTTGAAGGGGTTGTCTTCTCCACCTTAAAATCGGAAATATTCAGTCAAATTATAAAAAAGAAAACGAAAGAATTGATCGCATTTCCATACCAAACTGTTGTTTATTTTCGTCGTTTGTTTGCATACTCGAACACAATTTGCCGGCAACCGAAACCCAGCGACTACGTGCTAAGTTGTCAGACAACTCAAGTTCAAATTCGCACCTCTGTGAAACGGATGATGAAAGGTTTGAATGCTTTATTCCCCAGTTTCTACTAATTTATCTTAAACAAAAGAAAAATCTCAAACTACATAGTTCGCCACCATTATCTGTTCGATAGTGTGTTAAAAGTACAGCTTTATGCTCAAACTATTCCAAACCCCAAAGAAAGAATCAGAACATGTTGAAGCATTTTTTTGCAGACTGTTTCTTCCGTGTCATGTTCTTTGCTAAACGTTTTTATTTCGTCATTTGCCATTATTAACGGGCACACTGCACGCATTCTAAAAGTAGGCCATCACAATGTG